>CM076583.1:1233202327-1233379129 GCA_034641835.2 Pinus albicaulis | reverse complement strand
CGTGTCATACATTTGTTGAGGCAGTGTTATTTATAATCGTTGGATTCAGTAACAATAGTGTTCTATTTGAAAAGCACAATCATATTTCCGTTGATTCAGATTGTTATTCCAATGTGTTGTGCGCGTTTCTGATTTATCAGTATTGTTCCATAATTCATTAATCGTTATTGCTGTTCCATTAGTGTGATTTGTGTGAATTGCCTTTAGAGTGAAAGAATGTTATTTGATTGCAAAGAGTGCATTTGAGTTAATGGATTAAGTTTGGTTACAACCCGCGGGACTTAGTTATTCAATTGCTGTTCCATTTTAGGTTTGTTGTTCCATTCCAGAATTGTTGTTCAATCCTTTACTTGCTGTTCCATTTACTTGCATTTGGTGTGAAAGATGATCTAAGGCTGTAGTGAGTATTGGCAGTCACTGTCTAGCTCCCAGGCTCATGGTCTATGCTCTGATTTCCTTTCCATCAGTTTCCGAAGGGATGGGTTATCACTGCCGAACCCTTGACTGATAAGTGTTGAGTTTTCTGAGTGTGTGATTTATTCTTTGAAGTAATTTAATTACAGTCAAGCATCCGTTTACTCTTGTATTTCTTAGGCACTGTACTACTAACATTACTCTGACAAATGATAGCCTCGGATTGAGTCACTCTTTGTAATAACAAAACGCTCCCGGATTGACATATTAATGTGAGGTAATTAGAGGTGAAAGAGACCCTTTTTATAGCTCCACAAAATTAAAGTACCCAAAATCCTTGAACAGAGAAAAACGCTAATCATGTGAGGAGTGTGATATGTCCAAAATATAAAAAGACCATTAGACCATATCAATAAACCAGCAACATAGACCAGCATTGCTAGTTTTCAAGGCAGAATGATAAACATTAATCATTTTTTTTTTCAGAACAGAAAAAACGATATTTTGAATATATTATATGAAGTAAAATAGTCCATGAAATCATTACATTTTCACATCTGAAGATTGGAACGCAAATATCCATCCAGAAAAGTGGAAGTCCCACCCCAGACAATGATAGAAAAATACCCCATGTCACATACAGGGACATGATATAAAATCCAGTAACGGTCCACATGGAGATTATCGACAATCTGAGAAAGCATTCAAATATGCCTGAGGCATCTATAAGAAAGTGAAATAGTAGTATGTAGAAGAGTAAAGCAACAGATAGAGTACCAACGTCCGTTGTTCCAAATACAAATTAAAGTACCCAAAATCCTTGAACAGATCAAGAAAAACGCTAATCATGTGAGAATTCTAAGTAAAGTTAATCTATTAACATTGCAAATAAAATTACAATCAAGTCAAAAACATTGCTTGGCCATACTCATGGAAAATTTGTCATCAAAAAATAAAAAATTAAGAAGATCGCCCTCATACCTGGGAAACCGCCTCAACGTTGACGATGTATCCAAAAATATTACAAAGGTCCAACACAAGAAAATAACTAAAAGCAGCCCAAATTAAGTGGGCCTGCTAAGCAAGAAAAAAAAATTAACCAAACTACTCCTCCAGTGGTTCCTCCACGATTCGGCACCATCCTTCGGAAGGTCCAGGATCGCTAGGTGATACCTCCACATGCATGCCATGGCTCCCCTCCTGAAGGCCTAAATGTTGGCCAGCTTTTTCCGAGCTCAGACCCGCCGGACGGGTGCATTCTTCCTCCGTTTGGGCCTCCTCGCGGAAGACCACAGTGACTAAAGCCATGATTCGCGGGCGGTTGAGAGAGCAATTAAAGGAAAATTGCGCAGTGTGCATCGTGGGAGAAGGTGAACTAGCGGTGGGGAAGCCAGGAGCAGGGGAATCCATACGGTGGCTAGATCCTACAAGCCGACCCCGCCCACTCCTAGTATTTGGATATCGACATAAGTAATAATCACTGGACTGGCCGAAAGTTGACTCTATTGAGGGGCTGGAGGGAGCGCACCGGGGTTGACCTCTAGTGCTCCCCCTATGGCAACGCATCCTATGACGCACGCGAGGCATGGGTGCAATCTCAAGCGCAGTGGGCACAAGAGGAGACGAAGAAGAAAAATTCCAATTAACAGAGGAAGACAGACAGAGACAGAACCGAGAGAAATGCAAATATGCAACAAGGTCTAGTCAGCAGTTCAGCTAGCCACTTCTCCTTATCGTCACAGTTAGCAGGCAGTGTAATCCAGCAACCGGCTTGTCTGAAAAACCATGGCTAAACGTCATTTTGTCGACCCATCTACAATGCAATCATAGGACGCCCGTCATAATTAATCTTTGATCATTAATAATGAGAGCCGAAGGCTAGATCAAATTGGAGCATGCGGAATCGCTAAGAGGAGTGGAGGTCCGATCTTGAACAGTGTTAAAAATTAATTAATGCGGATTTGATGTGAAAACTTAATTAAACAGTGTTAAATGTTAATGTGATTGATATGAAATCTCCATATCCATGTCCCATCACCTTAAACTCCATTGAATGCACCCGCAGTAGGGAGCAGGGCAAGTTTTTATTGAGGACACGTGGCAGAAATTGATTGGAGCAGATCTTTGTTTGGGCCGCTCGTGCAGTGGAAATCCAGACCCGTAAAATATTAGGGAGAATTTGATAAGAAATTCGCGTCACAAAATTGGTCGACGTCAGCAGGCTATTTTGGAACGCGAATTTTGTTTGAATTATGGTTTATCGCCGTTTGAAGTCCGGCGGGCTCGACTTAAGAACAATTTTGTTTGATCCCATCTTATTAAATTTGTGTTGGTTTTATTTGATAATACACATATTTATAATAAATCATGGGAATAGCACACTAAACATGTGGAAAATTTATATAAATAATTATTGAGAACAATCATTTTTATGTAAAAATATCCGAGGCGAGGTCTGTGTAGAGAACCGGGGTCGTGAACACTGTTCAAATATAAAAATCCCACTTAATAAAGAGACAAGATTGTTGTGCTTTCTGAACTTGACCCGATGATTGGACATGAGTTAAAAAACAAAAGGATAGCGGAACCAGACTTGCACCCGTGGTCAGGCCCTGTACCAAAATCACGAGCGGAATCACAAAAGTGGGTTGCCCATATCGCACCGCTTTTGCGGAGTAGGAAGTATTTCCTATTCGCGAGCGATTCCATAGGGAATGCGACATGTGGCGAAGTGACCCCCGAAAAACCACCATTTAACCCGTGTCATCGCACATTAAAGCCCGACGTTGGAAGCCGAGTGAAATTTCCAAGAGTCGTTGATTTGGAGAAGGGCCATCGGACGGTGGTCGCACGTTGAACTTGCTCGGAGGTTAACTAAGGTGTGCGGAGGATAGCCAGGTATGGTACGAGTGTTTGATTGGTTATTTATATATATAGGTGGGGCCGGAGTATAATGAAATTGTTTAATTAAAACGACGAAGTGATACAATTGTTATTAAGTCTTGTTTTATTTTTGTAAGGCCGTGAAATATAGAGCCAAAGTTCATTACAAGCGTTATTATCGTTAAAAACAAACGTGGAGTATAAATACAAAGTGTTGAAAGTTAAACATTATTATACAGTTTGTATATAACATAAAGCCCGGAATATAAATTAAAGTCCAACCATTATGATATATATTTATTTTATCAAATCTACCAATTCTGATAAATAAACCCTTAAGAAAGAAGAAGTCAATTAAGACTCATTGAGGAAAATAAAGGTGGTAACCAAGCGGAAAATACGACAGTGAGCGATTGTAGACACACCAAATTTCTCTCCTTGGGGTCCAATTTCGCTTTGTTGCGTCACACGATGATCTCTCTTCTGCTGCATTTACTTGTATTGAAGATCACTATTCTAGGAATAAGGAGTTATTTTCTCCAAAAAATAACACTAGCCAAACATCGACAATGCATCAAGATATTCTTCTATGCTTTCCATGCGCGATTTGTCTACTTAAATCATGTCTTGGAAGTGGTTTTTTTGCTTAAAAATTATTCACCAGTTTATTCATACCAAAGTCTTTTTCACATTTTCAAGATCCAATACATGAAAAGATAATGGTTTTAAACAAATATAAATATTTGAAATTTTGGTAAGAATTGTTCCGGTACACTTTGAATGTAACTTAAAGTCATGCAATATTCTGAGAGATCAAGTGTCATTTTGAATACCAAATGTTTCATAAGAACTTCTCAACATGCCACCAAAGAAGGATTAAATGATAAATATTGCATCAACTATTTCCATAATAAAAGTGCACCTCGTCCATAAGACTAAACAACTACAAATGTTGTAGATCTGAACAAGACTGCACAATCAAATGTATTCCATAAAATATAAGACCGGGATGAAAAATGAAAGAGTTGCAATCCAAAAATACCTTAGGCAACTAATTCATTCGATGAAGACTCAAACTACTCAGCAAAAAGGAAAACTACCATCAAAAGGTGCAAGCGAAGTACCTGACAAAATCGAGTTCAAACAAGGGCCTTTATTGTCTGTCAATGCCCCCTTAGTATCTGAATCAAGTCAACGTCAACAACCTAAACAAAGGTTTCATTTCAAATTACTTTCCACAAATTTAAGATATAACCATCACAAGCTGTATATTTCCTAACAAGCTCAAGAAATTTTGACAAAAGAACCAAAATTTTTTAATACCTTGAAAGAAAATTTTTTTCACTCAAAATGTCCATTCATCTCCATGTTTCCTAACCCAACCAAAACCAAACACCATAAGACCCTACAAAAATGAATAGATGATCTTAATCCAAGATTATCAACAAAAAGTTACCTTTACACCCTCTACTTATGAAACCGTTGAATTTTAACTTCAATCACAAGAATATAAGGATGGATGCAAAGCAGCACATGAGGTTACTTGCATGCTATCCAAATTTAATCATTTAAAATTCCTCGCAAGTTTTTTTGTAGATTGCCGTGAACATATTTACATAAGATTGTATTTAAACACAAATAACCAAATATTAACGTAATCACCAAACTGTAAATCAACAAAACAAAAATTTACCCCATAAAGCGAAATTCTAAAGAGACATGGAGCATTAATATTGGATCACATGAAATTGAAGGGAACTAAAAAACCAAAACTGAACCAATTTTTTTATAGGTACATTGAGTCAGAGAATTCGAAAGAAATTAGGCAAACGCCGCATCCCATTTTGGAACGGAATTTGGTTTGAATTAATTCATTCAATTTTGAACTGTTTTTAAAGGGTTCTTTAATGTTTTGATATTTATATATATATGTTTGAGCGATATGTTATATATATATCATATGCGAAATGAAAGGTAAATTCATAGAATTTAGTTTTAATTTTATTTTTTTAAAAAAGAGGGTTTATTATAATATGTTTTATATGTTACTATGATATAAAAATAAAAAAAGACTAAAAAAGCTTGGTAGTTTTTTTAAAGACAAGACGTAAAATTTTTTATTACATAGCAAGGTGTAAAAAGTGAAAGATCGAGTGTAACTTTTAAGTGTACTAAAGCATATGTTAAAGGAAAAATAATACAGAGTGTTTAGGATATGTTTGCTTGAAATGTATTAAATAAGAGTTAATGACAACGTGCTTTAAAAATATACTCTGTAATCCTCTCAAGTGATAAAGAAGTGTGTAATAGGTGAGTTATCAAGGGAATAAAGTTTGTTTTCAAAGGTCAACTGCCTGTCAAAGAAATTTTTATTTTCTCTGTTGTGAGGAAGGAGATTTATTATCCATTCATTGTTCTGAATTTTTTACATTCACTATGCAAGAACAAATGTATGCTGTGGTTCCATCCCCGCCAACTGTTTAAGAAATTTTGCTCTTTAACAACTGGGTTCAATATTTTCAACTGTCCTCTAATTCAACCAATAAAAAGGCCAAAACCATAGACAGACATACATTTCATTACACTATTAATAACAACAAATCTGACTCCATAACCCTTTCCTTTTATTGTTGTGAAAAGCTTTATGCATTACTCTAATGTGGCTAGTCCATAGGGGCTTATGAGACCACTCAGCATAAATATACTTCCTTTCACTTTGAGTTTTCAAATTATGCCTACCAAATCTAATATACATTTAAGAGGGGGAAATAATACAACGTTAAAGAAACTGAGCACACATCTACAAATTACCTTAGCTAACGTCACATTCATCACAAAGACTTAGAACCATGCTTGCTCTCCAAGAGCATTTTTCCCCTTTCGCCCCCAAGGGTGACTCCAACAAGATCAAGCAAGTTTGTTCACAACGCCAGAAGAGCACTGACAATGCTTTCAAAAGAAGTGTGCAACGGAATGTCAAATGCATCATCCACAAACAACCTCCATGAAAAATTAAAATAACACATTAAAATCGAAATATAAGCGATAAGGAAAGATCCACCAATAAGAAAGTTTCTACAAAGACCTCCTTTTCAAACATAATTTTTTCCCACCTACCTTCTTTTTGTCACTCCAGCTATCCTTGTTGAAGTACAACCTTTTCCATGGGGTTTCAGGGCTGTCAACTACCTTCTCTCCGTCGCTAATCTTAGAGTCCTCTTCCCGCTTGAGCGATTAAAGGAAATGGGTGAAAAAACTGTGCTGATAGTATTAATTGTCTGCCATAATATCAAAATATTGCACCCAATCCTTCCTCTTTCCATTGTTACCCATGAGGGATGTAAAATTTTTTGTCATACTACCCAAAGTGCAGAGGTCATCTTCATGTTGAATATAGAATTGTACATCTTCATATTAGTATGAACCTTAAAACATGACTCCCATTGCTAAAACCACTTAAGTCAATAAAAACTAAAACAAATCATCGAATCTTTACAAACTTATGGAGTATTAAGAGAGAAACAACTAAAGAGAAATACAAACTCACAATCCTCATTTTAATATATCTGATTATATTTGCATTAAGATAATAGAAAGAAATCACGATCATATTATGTCAGCCTCTCTAAACAATCTTTTAACCAGTTGTCTCGCGGCCTTCAAAGTTATGTCATGCTAGAGGTCAAGTATTTTTAATTTAAATTTCTTGACTCCTCGTGCCCATCTATATGAATGCATCCAATGGGATATTCACATCAGTTCTCATCTCAAAACAAATTCTGCATTGCAGAGCACCAAAGATTAGATGGATCACCCACACCATCCCACCAAACGGAAAAAGGAAACCCGAGAAACCTTCGAAATATCTCAAGATGATCAGGACAGGCACCTGAACCAACCAACCATTCGTAACATGCTCATCAATCCAAAACGTACAGGCTATAAGATCAAACAAAATCAATCGATTTCGGGTTATGCTTAGAGAAACCCACCACCAAAATAGGTGAAATGTGGCACCACTCGCAGATTGACAGTGTGCCAGTCTGGTACAAGTGGTAGAAAATTGGCATGCTCAAACAACGAGGTGATGCGGTGAATGATGAGGGAGAAATATCGAAAAGCCCAAATTCATGAGAACTAAAGCCTATCACCAAACTCAGATTTACAACTTTACATGATGTAATCCTATGAAATTCAATGGAGAAACTATAGACAATGAAGGCAAATCCAGCAACAATAAAGCTCTTATCTATCCCTGAGTGGTAATGGGAGAAATCATAGTGAATAATGTGAAACATGCAAAATAGGCTACAATCAAAACATGAAAAAAACACATACAAAAAACCTAGATAATAATCATGAAAAAGCTTAATATTAGAAATATGAACTATAAATAATCATAAAATGTGACATTATGAACTACCAAAGCATATGTTGTAAAATATCTGATATGACCTTGCTAGATGTTGTATGTTTCATGATGCAAGAAGATTTGTACCCATCACAAGTCAATCAAAATCCACTATTATTCATACAATAATATAAGTAATTATTGTAGTATTTTTTACCTAGACATGCATTCTACATAATGTTAGAATATAAAGAAATGCTAAAACATACCCACAAGCTCCTCTTTCGTTTCAAGAACAATTTATCGAGGCCGTGATAATTTGAATAAACCTCCCACGATTCAAAGAGTAGCAACTAAGTCAAGCCATATTTTGTTGCTACTACTGATCGAGGGAGGTTTTCTCCCAGATTAAATCGCTCCAATAAATTATTCTCACGGTGTTGTGGCCAACCACATGAAGGAAGCCTTATGTCTCCTCTCATGAATACCTTCAATTCCCCATGTTCAATCTATATTTCATTTTTTACTTTCATGAGTATAAAAAATAGCCCACAATCACAAAACAACTAAAAAAAAGGCACAAGGAAAACATTGTAATTAATGCTTGACATAAAAATATATGATAAATGAGTTTTTGTTAACGCAAAAACGTTCCAAGTATGGTAACGTTTGTCTATAATAGTACAATATTTTACTATCAAATTTTTCTTTTTCTTCTTCCTACTTTTTAAGTCTTAATTTAATCATCAATATCATTGTGTCTTACCTCGTCATGCCTTTCGACCCGTGACTACACCGTGCTATATTCTACCATACCGTGGCTCATCCAAAGGATTTCGGCATTTCGCCCAGAAATGATAATATTAAATTTTAATTCAAGCAATATCTATTAACTAGTCTGTGAATATTAATAAAAAATTGTAATGAGACACATCTGGGTGGCACCAGCCACGCTACCACCTAGTTGCGTTGTCACGATGTCTCTGTCTCATCCAAGAATGTAAGTATCACCTACAAAATAGATAATATTAAATTTTTAATTGTCAAGCAACATCATTAACTAGTTCCCGTAATATTTAAAAAAAATTGTGTCGAGATTATTTACCTGTGCACCAATACTGCTTTTTAACTTAGTTGTATCATTACCATAGTCTGTCTATCCAAAATATAAGTATCGCCTATAAAACACATATATTAATTAATTACATGGAATATTTATTGAACTAGTTCAAGAAAGACAAAAAAATTGCAATGAGATTATTTATTTGTGCACCAGCTTGTCGCCAATACCCAGTTGTGTTGTCACGGATGTCCAGTCTCATCCAGTACAGATTCTGGCATCGCCTACAAAAACAAACATAATATTAAATTTTAATTGTCAAGCAATACTATTGAATTGTAGTTCTGCAGATAATAAAAAAAATGGTATTAGATTATTTACCCGGTGCACTGGGGCCGTCGCCATTGAGACTGTTGCCCCGTCTTCCTCTCCTGTGGTAAGATCCTCATGGAAACACTTTCCTATTAAACAAAAACGTTATAAGGACAACCATCAAGGTATAATTAGAAAAATATAAGGGAAATTGAGCCACGGCCACGGTCCCCATCTGAAAGAGTAGCATTTGCTTTGCCCCCAACTCCACTACAATGACTGTGCTCAGACGGGGAGATCGATTTCCATATCTCCGGCTCTAAACTCCGGGTTATTTGCCTCGCTCTGAAAGTTTTTTTCCCCCAATAAAACAAAGTTGTTAGACATTAAATTCTATGGACTACAAAACACAAAAGACAGAAAGGGTTACATATTTTACCTTATCGTGATCGGATTCCAGACCCGCCCTTGCTTCTCGCTATGGCATGCTCAACTACAACAGATAGCCGAAAGGTTAAGGAGTTTTTTATCTTCCTCCCCATAGTTCTGCCCGAGTTACTCACCTTTATATTGGTATATTATTGTGTACTTTAATCATATTTTGATAGGATTGCAAAACGCTGAAAGCATATAACATTCAGGAGATGTTGAAGTACATTAATTACAATTTAAATAATTTGGAAAGAAGCACTGCCCAGTTTTAGGATGGCCTTTTTTCTGACCCTACCTTGTTGTTTTACAAATGTAGTAACCTATATCAAAAATACTGAAACATAGAGGATGAGTGAAGGCTTTATTTTAGGACATAAAGAAAATTAAAGCTATTGAATTAGTGTTGTAATGGCCTTATGTCCAAAGCTGGCATTTTTCCTTCTTTCTGTCTTTCTCTTTTCCTCATGGATGAGTGCTCTCCACTCACTCTCTCAACTAGAGGGACATCACATTCAGGGGTTAACAATTGAGTCCTATAGGTGTCCCTGTATATTTTAAATATTTATCTGCATGACCTGGAATGCCTCCATTGCTCATTGGAAAATGTGCCAATCAGTGTCTTGATAATTCAGAAGTCTGCCAGTGTTGGAATTTCAGAATTCCACCTGCGTGTATATAGCCAAAAATTATCAATGATACTTCAAAACTCGTAGAACTCATTGTTTCCACAATAATAAAACCAGATATTATCATTAATTAAAAAATAAAAAATCACATAAATATGTTTTTAGATAAGACATGAAATAGGTTAAAATATTAAATTTTACCCGGGAGTTGTACATGATTATAGGAGACTCTCTATCAAAGTCATCGAACAACGTGCCATTAATGGTCCCCGTGGAGCTGACACGTGTAGCTCCATGAAACGCACAATGTAGTTGGCCATATTTCAAATTTCATCATCATTAAAACATTCAAATACAATGGGTGTTCATTAAAAGGTGTGTTTCTTGGCCGGCACCTAAAGGAGAAAAGGAGAGGGTTGTTAAAAATCTTTGCCCTTCATCCCACACAACAAACACAAACAGCAAATGTAAAACGCGGCATACAAAAGAACTTTGCGAAGTGAATAATGTAAAAATAAAATCAAATCTATCACACCATCTCAATAAAAATATCCTTGACTTTTTAATATTACCCATATCTCTAACGCCCATAAGATGTTGTATCCTTCGCTTCAGTGTTTCCTGAAAGGCCGACGAAAGACACCTCATCTCACCCCAGGCTTTTTTAAAAATAAAGTAGTAAATCAGAGATAGACATGTTTCCTCCTCAAAGAGGGAATCAAAGGCATTCTCATGGCTAGGTGTCTCATAGATTGAACAAAACGTAATATTATTTCAACATGGCAACTAAAATATTCAAGAGGAGCACGGCTGCATCTTTACAGTTCTTCCCGTTGGCCTCTTTTCGCAATCATCCCATCTCTGGGGTTGTTCCCCGCACGTTCGATCGGGCCTGGCCATTAAATAAAATTATAAATGTAAAAACTGAAAATAATATCTAACGAAAACAAAATGAAAATTAAATAATTTCTAATAAATATATTCGGCGTCGCAGTTAGAGTTTCAAAGATGCCTACTAATTCATGGTTTGAAACATATCTATACATTAAGAAAATTCCCAAATATTCATCGACGAATGATATATTTAAGTAGGCTTCTCCTATTCCTAGAAAAACACCATACCTATAGCGACCACTGCATGTATAAAGGGAAAAGGAAAACATGTTTTCATACAACCGTGACAAAGGCATCTGGAAAGGTATCTTCACTTTTTATTTATGTTGTTCACCCACACCACTCTCGTGTTTTCACTAATTCCAGTTTCTTGTCATTTTTGGATTCAAATTAAGTTAAGGCCTTAAGTATTTTTTGACCTTCTGTAGTTTTTATATGGCATGTATGGATTTTCCTCTATTAATTCTCGCACTTTTTCTCTCATGCGCATGTTTCCCCGGAATCAAATGCATGATTTTATGTCCCATACATTTAATGAGTTGTCGATCAACTCCATTGGCATATCACAGCCTATTAAATCAGAAATTTATCTCGCTTAGGATAGGTAGGAAGGCCTTTGGTATTACTAAATGGCACTTCTAGCTTGCATTTTTATTATATCTTTCAAATCTAGTGTCATTTCAATTAGGGCATGAATTTTTGCAACTTTCAAGGTGAGAATGAACAAAGACAAATTTTTTTTATGGATGACCGTATATGACTCCATGGCCAGGAGAAAAGGTACTAATCTCTTTCCAAATATCTATAGGTTTCGTCCACCTCATACGGAGATGGTCCCCGATTTTGTTAAAATGTTGAAAGAAAAGTTCCCCCTCCATAATTTGATATTCAATAGAAATTTTGAATTTATGATAGCATGATTATGAACATTGCACACATATGTAATGGAATTCCAAGATCATATTATATTGCATATGTTTATGGAGGTAGAGTAAAAAGTATCAAACAGAGCTCTAAATTTTTCACATAAAAAGGACTCCAAAGGGGCTCACTAATGGTTCCATTTAAAAAATGATATCTAGACAGAGAATAAGTGTAGCATGCAACATGTATTGAAAATCCATCCAGTTTGCATTGTATTACTTATGATGGATTCAATCTTGGTTTCAAAATGCCGTGTTATGGTATGATTTTACTAGAAACCTTAAAGCATCTCTCATGTTAGTTTAATTTTCTATATTTTAAGTTTGTTTCCTATGTCATTAGGTGATAGTAACTCATGAACTAGGTTACCAATGTAAATAACTATATTTCAAGAATAAAGTTGTATTTTTTTATTATTATTATTATTCAGTTAGCTGCATTGGTATTGACACTAATGCCTAGAATTTTATTATCTTGATAGCAAGGGATAGTTTCAAAATGTTTCCTGTAGTAATGTTGGCCTATAATAACTATCATTACAGTTTCACTTTGTCACCATAATAACTTCGTGATATGGACTCACATTCACACAACTTCATATGTTAAAATCCCAACAAGTCTAAAACTGCTGAACCTACCTCATAGTGTTGTTACACATGTTGCTTTGTATATAATCATATATAGACCACAAAGTGTGGTGCCTAAAAAGAATCCTCAAGGTCAAAAAACTTCACAATATGTTCTACTATAAAGCCTTTGGGATCTTAAACATTATATGTATCATTGACATTCTGCTATTATTAAGATCCAGAGGGTTAAAATCAATGGAAGAGGATCCACCAATGAGAACCCACCTGGTATCGATGATAGAGTCTAGGAAATTGAAACCCTATAATTTTAATTAGTGATGTATATACCCATAGGTAATTATATTTTCATGTAGAATAACCTCAAGACTAATTCAAATTTAAACTACATAATATGAAAGGTACTACAAATTTTTCCACGTAAGTCCAAACAACCTATAAAAAGGGGAAAACTTCTTTTTTCCATGGGAAATAATTTATCTCTTCCTTTTTCAAGATAATCTAAATCACAAAAAATATGAATTATATCGGCACATATTCTTGATACGTAAAGGGAGTAGTGAATAGCCCTGACAACAAGTGATGCACACATGTACATTTGAACACTTAATAGATTTTCAGTTGAAATGGCCGTTGTTTTCATTTAAATGTAGGGTTTTTTGCCAGAGAAATAATGGCTTCAAATTCACGTTTTCTTGGGAAAAATTTAAATCTTGTATCGGGTGATGAAGATAATAGAGGGTATTGAATCTTGATTCTTGACATCTAGAGAGAACCCTACAGCCTAACACAATCCAATGGAATTGACCAAAAACTCCAAATAGAGTCAACCCTACTATAGAGAGGAAGGGCCCAGTAAGAACTTACCATTTTGCAAGAGCCGAGGCGAATGTTGTCTCCAAGAGCCGAGGGTGAACACCAGAGCACAATGCCGGAGGCGGGAATGCTGCTCGCGTAGCCGAGGGCGAATGCCGTTCTCCGCAAGAGTCGAGGGCGAAATGTAGGGGCGAATGTTGTTCTGCAAAGAGCCCAAGGCGATGTCGTAGGCAAATGCTGCTTCATAAAGAGCCCAGGCGACGTTGTTGCTTAATGCTTGTTCCTGCAGAAGACGAGGCGACGTCGAGGGGCGAATGCTGTTCTGCAAGAGCGGAGGGCGAAATGCGCGCATGATATTAGACGCACGTAGCACACATACACGAACACCATGATTGTAGTTGAATGCAATGTTTGTTTTCATTTAAATGTAGTTTTAAAGCAGGAGAAATAATGGTTTAAATTACTGTTGCGTTTCTTTGGGAAAAATTTAAATCTCGTATTGGGTGATGAAGATAATAGAGTGTTTAATCTCATCTTATATTCAGAGAGAACCTATAGTCAACACAATCCAATGGAATTGACCACCCCAAATAGATTCAACCCTACTATAGGAGGAAGGGCCTGCAGTAAGAACACCATTTTGCTGGGCGAAGACGAATCTTTGTTCTGGAAAGTGAGGGGCGAACGGGCGAGGGCGAATGTTGTTCTGAGAGGCCGGGGGGCGGCCGCCCGGAGTGGGGGATGAGAAAAATGCGTGCAGGGCGAGAGGGTGAACGCTGAGGGCGAATGCTGAGGGAAAATGTTGTTCTGCAAGAGCTGAGGGCGAATGTTGAGGGCGAATGTTGTTCTGCAAGAGCGGAGGGCGAATGCGCGTGTGATATCAGACGTTAATGTAGCTATTGCGATGAATACGAAACAATAAAATAATTTTTATGTAGCGCGCATATAAGTTTCGAATTTTATGTAGCACGCATATAAGTTTCGTATTTTTATGTAGCATGCATATAAGTGTTGTTATACCGACAGCAGAAAAGGCGTCGCTATTACGACGAGTGCCTCCAAACGTCGCAATGGCGACACCTAGACATTGTGTCATAGTTGCGACATTTGGAGTCGTCTCAATAGCGATGCTTTGGGCCATGGTGTCGCAATTGCGACGTCTTCCTCCAAACGTCGCAATTGCGACACGTTTTTAAGTGTCGGTATTGCAACACTTTTCTATAGACGTCGGTATAGCGACGGTTTCGGGCGGGATGGAAAAAATTTGGGAAAATTTTCGACATTTGGTCAAAAGCATCAGAACCAAGTGTCGGAATTTCCGCCAAATGTAGTAGTGTTTTTTTCCAGGGCTTGGACTTTTTAGGAGAAGAGGGCATGGCCCCTTTACCTTTGTCGCCTTGTTTCTCTTCTTTTTGAGTTTCTTGTTCTTCTTGAAGAGGTTGTTGTTCCTGAGGAGGTTGTTGTGTATCATCTTTTGGCTACCCTTGCTCATCACTTTCATGCCCTTGTTCACCATCTTCATGCTACTGCTCTATCTCATAAGGGCATTTGTGTCCTCTTTGGCTTGTTCTTGCTCATCACCCCTATCCTTATTGCCCTTGAAGCTGTCTCACCCTCAGCATGTTGCTATATTGTCATCATGGGGCTGATGTTCACCCTCATCATGAGTACGGTATGCCCTCATTACTATCATGCGCTGGCACATTAGCACCCTGCTTCCCCTCCTCCCCTTCTTTTTTGTTCTTCATGCTGCTGCCCTTCATCATCAATTTGTTGTTCATCATGTTGTTGCCCTTCATCCTCTTCCTCATCATTATGATCATGCTCTTCTCCCTCTTCCGGATCTTCTGTTTGTTCTGTAGTAAACTTGAGATTTTTAGGAATAGGTATGCTGGAAGAAGGTGAGGGATGATGAGTAGGAGGTGTAGGGGATGTATGGACTAGAGGGATAGTGGAGAAATCCAGATGAGTGATGAAAACATCCCAAGAGACTTCCCTCTTTTCAAGATGATGAAGAATGATGATTTTGATGAGAGAGTGATGGATGAGACAGGCTATTTGCTGTGAAGGAGGCTTCTTCTGGACAGTGGAGGCCATTTTCTCAATGCTCTTGTGTAAGAAGATAGGAAGATTTAGCAATTTGGCCCTAGTGAAATGCATGAGAAATCGAATTTCATATGCATAAATTCAGGAGAACCTCCCCTCACAAGTGAAGTACTTCATGATAATCTTCATGAGAGGGGCGTAGCTGGCTAAAAGATATGAGAAAGTGAAAATAGAAGGACATGATTCTTTGTGCTCAGGCTTTAGGAAGGGATTGTAATCATCTGAGTCCAAATGGCTTTGTTTAAACCATTTCTCACCAATATAGGGGATTTTAGTGGCCTTGGAGATGGATCTTAGGGAACATTTGAAGACAAGGCTTGCCAACTGGAAATGCTTGTCTCAAAACCTCAAAGTGCAAAGGTGTGTCAAAGGAGAAAAAATATTCACCTGTTGCACCCTTTGACAGAAATCTAAACACCCTACCTCATGGAAATTGAACAAGACTGATGGGTGTGCATTCACTTCTTCGGTGGAAATAGGTTCATATCTCTTATGCAATCCACTCCTACTATCCTGCCTGGGAGGCATCTTGTTATGGATGCTCTTTGCAAAACCAAACTGCCTCAAAAGGATTTCAAGAATGTATTTTCAAACAAAACTCTGTCTTCTTGGTAAATCACTTTTCTAATCAAGGAAAATTTGTTTCAAATGCTGTGTGAGATGCTTCTGTGATATTAGGTCTATGTTCCTCCAAAACACTGCCTTTCCCCTTTGTATGTCAATCAACAAATAATTTTAATTTTAAACACATAGTCAATTTAAAATTCATACGAAGTCGAGTAGTTTACGTGCTTGAATGGGTCTGAGGCTCCTTGTGTTTTGGTGTCAGCACAAACAGCCCTGTAGTAGGCAAACACCCCTCCTAATCAAAATACTGCTCTTGTATTCACTATTCCTCATCCACAGTTAGATAACAACAAATTCCAACTGACTAAACTGCTTTATTCATTTAAAGTTTGCTTTATAGAACATAAGAGAAAATAGTGGTTTTGCCTTTTTACCCCACAGAGATGACTTTTGAAACAACAAGGCATTTATACAATGATCACTACTATTGAAGTTAGGTTTCTTGCTTTTTCCTTTCCAAAAATGAGTTTCTCCTTTAAACAATTTTGCTTATTCACCTTTTAACATTGTTTTGAGGAAGTTTGTATGGTCTATTGATAACTAATAAAAATCCACCACTTTCACTATGTCGGGGTTTAGGCAGAGACAAAACCAAGGCAATTTCAGGTTTCAAACATAAACACGGCTCCTTATGTTACTATGTCTACATAGTTAGACGAACACCTCAGCTTGATTAAATAGTTTTTGCTCAGCTAAAGCACACATCTCATGGACAAAGATGGTAGTACTAATATTGCTTTTCCCCATTACGAGAAGGTGACGAGTTTATGTTTTTTTCCTTATCTTGAGGGTAGCTCTAGGTTCTTCGAAATTAATGAATTAATCCATTAACTCCCACTGCAACAGATTTCTTCAACACACTTAACACATCACCTTGATTCACACCAGAAGCTTCATTTTTTCACCATCATTTAGTCTTGGAAAAATTCAGCATTTATCACCCTTTTAGAAACTTGACAATACCAAGGAGGCACATAAATACCTTGAAAATTCGATGGCAGCCCTTATTGAGGATTTGAGCAGCTTTCAAAGCATTTTGGAGGTGTTTTGATGGTTTGAAACAAGCGCGACACGTTTACTAAAGTTTCGCGACAAAGAGGAGGTTGTCGGGTCAGCATCGGAGCCGACGTGGCCAGAAGTTATACGAACGCGCGCTCGCGACGGTGAATCCTTTGTAAAAAATCACGAATGCGCCGTGCGACACTACGAGAAAACATGCGTTTTCAGCTCCAACAATCAATGAATTTTCTCGAAAATTCCTTCTGCGGTCTCGTGGACAGAGGGGAGCGATGCCTTGTGCTGAGAAGTTTAAAGGCTGAAGATATGGTCCCTTTATCCTCCTTGGAATGCAATAATAAATTTCCTTTGAGTTGGATTTGTGAGGGTTTGGAAGACTTCTCTCTTTAAACCACTCCCTTTGTCCATTTGAAAAGAAAACAAAATGATTTTGAACGTGTTATGAAGGGCCCATATTTTGAATAGCGTTGGTAAAAAGGTCTGTGCGTACTAATTGAACAGTTGTAATAGCTATGACTCTTTTCCTCTTATAATAAAATCATTCCAAGGGTCAAACTCTGTTCACTGTGTTTACACATTTGAAAAGTAACCTCTGCCACAGCTGACCCTTTAGTGACACCTTCAAAATGGGAAAACTTCTCAAAACATATCAATGAGTGATGAAACCTCTTTTTCCATTTTGTAAGGAGATGACTTATCTCTTTAAACTTGGTTGACAACTTCTGCTTCTGAATGTGGGTGCCAAAAACTTAGTTGCCTTCACTCATGCTTTACCATTCTCTGTTCATCAAAGGGGACTTATTTTAGACCTCTCCTTTACTTGGAATGCAACAGTGAGGTGCCTTTGACCTTTTCATAAGGAAAATGCCTTCATTTGAAAATGGTGACATGCCTTATTGGATTTGAAAGTTTTTTCAAAATCTGAAACACATGCCATAAACCTTCTTACATATTTATGGACATAGGTGCTTAGTTGCAATGTCTTTTTTGGAAAACTAAACTCAGATTGCCTTCTGTCCATTATGATAAGTAATTTTGAAAGAAATTTTACATGAACAGGAAGAATAGGATCCTTTGAAAAACAATCACCACTCTTAGGTCTGTGTCATGACCCATCTCTCAACCACTTATCAACTCTGTTTTGTTTAAAGGGAATAGAGGCTAAATGTTAAGCCTGTTCATCAAAGAGATGAGTTTTTGTAACTTTTAAGGAATTTATACTCCTTAGCCAGGCTTTTTGATAGTTATAGTACTCATGCTTTCTTTTGTTTTTGACATTATTGCCCTGTTCAGAAGCTTTCAACTCTCTTATATTGCTCTTACCATTTGTCTCTTAATCAGTCCAAACCTTAAAATGAGTCACTGCTCTGGCCCTCTGCTTATGAATGAAGGAGGCCTATTTTGAAAAACGCTTGGTTTCTTTTCAACTTTTGTCTCAATCCAAAGAAGGATGTTTGATGAACCCACTGATGGTGGTTTCCCTTTTATATGTCGGAAAAAGTTAGTTAGAGGCTAAGACTGTTGGATTCTTTTTCTGGCCATTTGTTTAACAATATTTCCTAATTTATGATCAACCCATTATCTTCTCCTTGTAACTCAATCATAATGGAGCTTATGCAAATCATTTTAAAACCCACTACTTTGCCTTTGCCTTTGATCATCACTTTCATGCAGAGACCCTCAGTTTTTGTCTCATAGTTCATCAAATTTTTTTCCTTACAGTCAGTGCAACTCTTAAAATCAAACTTTGTGCATTTGCCCTCTGCTTATAGATGAAGGAGGTGCTCTTATTTTTCAACCCTCTACTTATGAAATGAAGGATTTTCTTCAGTCTTCAAACCCTCTACTTATAGATGAAGGAGGTATTTCAGTCTTCAAACCCTCTGCTTATAGATGAAGGAGGTTTTTTAGTCATGTCATATCATCAGCCTTTTGACAGTGTTATTTTTTCTTTCACTGTCCTTCCAGGCTTTGACTGTGATCGCAAGAGCTTAATGAAAAAATATCTGCTCTATAGCTGCATCCTAGGCTCAAGATCACATTGAGAAGAAGTTGTCTTCTCATGTGGAGCCAAATATTGTCTTCTGGGATGCTGGTATGCCTCTGTCCTTGAAAGATCCATTAAAACACTGTAAAAACACCTAGAATCATTTTGACTTATGGTCCATGTATTGCTGAGACTTGAGGGTGTAATAGTGGCGCGACCTAGGGCTATAACCAACCTTATTTGCGGATGGAGTTCTGAGGTTATGGGCGGTTTTATAGCTTGAGGGAGGTTATTCAGCTTTAGAAGTGGATTTTCCAAGGGAGAAATGCCTAAAGCACCACTACCTAACTTAGGGGGGACTTTTTGAATGTATTTGGACTGTTTCTTTGGGGCTGATGGGAAAACTAGTATGGCTGAGGCTAGATAGGACTTGATTAATGGGGTTTAATTTCGTCATGGGAAGACTGAAAAGGTAAGAGGGAAAAAATTTTTATGGGTGTTTTCCAGCTAGAAAATTTGACAATGTTTTAGATCAGCTGCTAGAAAACTTGGCTGTTATAACTAGTCATCACCAAAAAGTGAAAAATATTGATGAATAACAAGACTATAAGGCAAGTTTTTTGCCCGGGGCTTGGCTTCTCTGAGATCGAGGGGATTGATTATAGAGAAACGCACTGCACTGTCGCACGGTATTCTTCCATAGGGACCATCCTTTCTCTCTCGGAGCAGATGGGTTGGCATTCATTAGATGGATGTGAAAGCCATTCCTTAGTTGGATCATTGAGGAAGAGGTGTACATTGAGCGACCTAAAGTTTCGGTCTTCGTGATGAGTCGCATGTGTACGGGCTCAAAAGAGCGTTGTATGGTGAAGCAAGCACCTTGTGCTTGGTACACACGGATCTGAAAGAGATATTTCACTAGACTTGGCTTCACCAAGAGTGAGGTGGATGCAAATCCATACCAAATTGTGTGGTGGAGGGTAAGCATTTAATCATTGTTCTTTATGTTGACGATTTAATACTAACAGGTGATGAGCAGTTGATACACTCATGCAAGGCAGATCTTGCAAAGGAGTTTGAGATGAAGGATTTGGGCCTCCTTCATTATTTCCTTGGATTGGAAATATGGCAACGGGAAGGTGAACTATTTGTGTCTCAAGGCAAGTATGCCCAGGAGATACATGAGAAGTTTCACATGCAAGGCTACAAGCCTATCGACACTCCTCTTTGTAATGTTCCCACTTAGCCTTAGCTAAGAGGAACATTCAATTTTGTTTTAATTTCTGCTTCATGAATAAATGAATAAAGGAGGACATGTAAAACTCCTAAAAAGTATGAATAAATCAATGCCCATGTGAACAAAGACAAATCAGGGCTATGTAAATAATTACTTGCAGGTGTGAAAGAGGTTTGAGCTAAATACTGGGTCAACCTTGACCAAATCAACAGTGCTATCTAGGTTCATTGCATCTCCAAAAGGGACAGCACAGTTCTAGAAGGGAGCCTCTAATGTGAAAAGGGCTAACTCGTCAAGATGGTTTAGGGTTTTCAAGAGCTTTCTCATCTTATAAAAGGAGAAGGAGGGTAGCAAGAGAAGGTTGTTGATAGATCATATTTCCGAGTATTTTTCTGCTTAGACAAATACCTTTCTCTGATGTTGAGTGGAGGATTGTATCTGGAATTCCTATGCAGGAGTTTCACCTCTTCCTTTGATGATTCAAGGAGGAAATTTTTTTGAATTGAACCACTATCAGGCTTGAGGCCAAGCTCCTACTTACATTTCCAGTGCTGATCCATTGAGGGTTTTGCTGTCTCTACAAGCTGCAGCAAGTGGTGATCTAGATCTACAGAGATCTAGTGTATTTTGAGAGCCTCTCTCCATGGAGTGGGTCCTTTGACCTCCTGGAAGAGTGTATCATTTCTTGTACTTCAGATCTTCAATTATTCAGTAGTTTTCTGTGTCATTTGAGCTACAGTGTTGTCCCACTGAGTAAACTGTGTTATTTATGTATGAGGGTTTGCAGGGTGTCTTGCTCATAGTTTAGATCAGAGATCTCTTGTGTTGGGCTTTGCCTTCCACTTGGTGATGCATGGATTGGCTTGTTGATATATGTTTTTTTCAGATCTGATCCATTGTAATCAAATTTTATATTCATAAATTTACTGCAGCAGTTTCCAGTTCTGCAACTTGTTTCTCAGATCTACTCTTATTCATGCATGCTTTTGTCAAAATTCCAAGTGGATCTTGTAGAGAAAACTATAGAGTTTCCAGATCTAATATAGATCTGATATTTTTTCCATAGATCTGCTCTAGATCTAAGTTGTAACTTCCAGCTGCTGAACCTCCTGAAAAATAACGTTGTTGAAGCATTTATGCAAATATACATGTGCTCCTGCTCTCTTTTCTGAAGATTTATTGATGTATTGGCTCATGCTTTCTACTATATAATGAAATGGATTTATCATAATTCTTATTTGATAATGTATTACTGAAATATCAGTTCCCTTGCTGATCTCCACTGAACATTAGCTAAAACTGTGCAATTCCTGAAGCAGTGCTTGCATTTGACTGCAGCCTTCCCCTTTGGGTGCTTTTTAGCTAGTCTACTTTTTGGGAGATCTGTTTAATGTGCTTAAACTAATTTTTTTCTAATTAAATTCCATATATAAGTCACATACAACATAAAAAATAGGAACCAAGTCCTGATCTGCGTTATTTTTTCACATTTTTACTTATACAATTTTTGGCTTGAACACCTTGTTGTAATTCCTAAAAAAGGAATTATTCCAAGTTCTACAGACAGAGTCTGCAGTTCACTAGGTAGCCTCTGGATTTCATCCTTTCTTTTGAAAGGTGACATATCCAGTAAATGCCTCTACATTCCATCTCTGAAATAGAATCTTGATATTCCTAAAAAAGGGATATTACAGTGGTATCGGAGCACCACTCTTGGCACAGCCTGTGCTATCATTGGAGCACCGGTCATGCTACATTCCGAAGATGAAGATCCTCTTACTAAGAGGGAGAGGAGATACCAAACTAGAAGTCATAAAAGGTATGAATATACTACTTGTTGATCATAATCAGCTCCCTATTAAATTTTCGCAGAGCAACCCCGTTTAAATCCTGCAAATCCCATGTCATGGCTTGAGGAATCTGTTTTCGGCCTACCGTTACCTTTCCCTCCCCCAAATTACATTTAAAAAGGCTGCAAAACCCTTATTTGAAAATTTGTAAAGCCTAGCACTTTTCGTCCAGACCCCGCACCCTTTTCCTCCACATAATTTAGTGTTGGAACCGAGGGCAAAAGCACTAGGTGCTTATCAAAGTATATCGGGCGCATTCTGAGCCATCCGATCACACCATAGATCAACAGTTCACAGCCCGCTGTCCTGGTGGTCCCCATGCCCCCTCCCATTGCAAAAACCGGGTGATATGTATCACACCGCCTTTCAGCGGTGGACGGTAATTCTCGTTGGGCCAGCAATTCCATACACTGTCTGCCACGCGTCCCAGCGTACGGTTCCAAAACCGCCATTCATCGCGCGTTATTGTTCGGCAAGAGATGCACAGTGATATCACTATCAGCCGTCGAATCTGGAGACCTTCATCGAACGGTTGTCATACTCCGAAGCTGCACGAGGGTTAGTCCATGTCAACAGTGCCCCTGGCCCACCATCTCATTACCCTGCGATGCGTTATCGACCGTCGATCTCATTTGAGATCGAACGGTCCAAATCATTTGCATATCCTGCCATTGACTCAGTCCTTCTCCACGTCATCATCCCACGTGTCTATCGCATTTTTCTCTCTGCCATTCATATATTCTATTCATACGTTATATTTTAATGTTTTACATTTTAGCTCTGGTCAGCCCGTCTGCCATTCCTCCGCTACATTTTTCCGCCACCCTACGTTGTTTCACCATTTCGCCATGTCTGCACAGCCCTTTTCATCGATCCCGCCACGTCCATCATCTTCAGGCCTAGTTTTCTTTAACGAGTTTGCAAATTTTGCAAATTTACAATGGTGGAGAACTATTATGATTCACAGTCTCAATTACTGTGATAGAGCACACGTCAAAGGACCATTTTTCAGAGCAGAATTATGAAGAAAGTCCTTGGAAGCCAAATCGACAAGACTTCAATTAAAGAAGTAGGGTTCAAATCTGTCAAACCCTGCAGGGACATTCAAGGTGCCAATTTCACAGATGAGAACATTAATGGAGCAGCAGAGGAAGATCAGTGGATAGTTGAGAAATTCAATGTTCGGCGTTGAATATTTTAAAGCTTAATTCAGAATTGGGAAGGCAGAGGGTACAATGCACAGAAAACAATGCCCTCAAGGTTTATTTTAGCAGAATTTTCTCTCCAGGAAGGACAGACCGCCCATAAGATTTCTATTTTTCTACCGTGTTCCTGAAGAGATTTTCACCCAAAACATTTATTTCAGGAAGAAGATCACAGAGTACATACAGCCCTACAGAGCCGTCAAACAGTATGGGCGGGCACTTTTTCACCATTTTTCTTTAATGAGATAGTTAAATGTTTACCACCTACTCCCTTTTTGGGCCCTCTTGTTCTCCTATAAAGCTCACGAAGAACAGATAGTTTAGGGTTCCAAATTTTATCAGAAAATTATGTAGTGAAAGGATTTTTTTATACATTTTGTAAATCTCTTGTAAGAAGGCTCAGAGCCCATAGGGTCTCAGTGAGGAGGAGTTCTATCTGTTAAAGAGGATTCTGGTCTTTGGTATTTCACATTCTGTAACTTTCTCTTATATGTTATTTTAATAGATCATTCATTTCGTCCATGCTTCATGTATCATGTTTTGGAATGCGAGTGGCTCACTGGTTTGGTATGGATTCATCCTAGTAGATGCCCATGCTCGGATCAGTCAAGCACTTTAAATATGGCTCATGCATGATATTCTGTTCTATTATTCAGCAAACCATACTTCTGCTATATTAGTTTCTTTGGGAGGGTGCTTTTAAAATGCTATTATCATGTATGGATTCTTATATTGGTAAGCCCATGCATGGTGATATTGTACATCTGGGTATCAGCTCAAAGTTAACTAATATCTCCTCAATATTTCTTTCACTACATACACCTCCTGATAATTTATGTCTGTGAAGTATTACTTGAACTGGCCCGCTTTGCAGTAAACTGTCTCTAAATTGTCTATTACTTTTGAATTAGAGTTATATATCTTTCCTCTGCAGTATCTCTTTTCCTGTGTCAGTTTATGAGAGTTTGGTACCATTCTATTTTATTTCCCTGTTTACAGGAGATAGCATGTGAGCAGAAGTTGACAACTTCATACATTATATTATACACTCCTTGCTATGTTAAGATGTCCTAGGCACTGGTCTATCACAACTCTAGGTTGTCTCTAGGAGCGACAACATCTTTCTGGTTCCGTTGCCAGGGATCGAAGTTGAGAAAATTAAAATCCCTGGGCCTCGACAAAATTTTGTTCACTCTCTAAGCAGGTGAGTATGGAGAGTTGAGAGTTGTAGATCCCTCACCTTGGTGACTCCACGTTTGTTTATTTGATATATCTATTTGCAGTCTTGGCTCCTCGTAAGCCACACCTGAGGTCAGATACGTATAAGCCAAAGACACCTTCAGTGTCTGACCCTGACCAGATTATACATAGAAGAAACTGGAGGGAAAGGAAATCAACCCGTTCTGAAATTCCTGAAGTGTCTATAGAAGAATTTCCATCCTCTTCTTCTCAAGAAACTCAAGTGCCAGATCCCGACTCCATTGTGGGAGATACTGATTATTATTATTCAGATATTCCACCCTGAGAAGGCATCAGAAATAAAAACAGTCTTCATCCTACTCCTGAGGTTGAGGAGGTCAAGGAAGTAACCGAAGTATCTGCTATTAATAGACCTTTGTTCCCCTCAACCCCTCAAGCTGTAGTTGAGTATATTCCTATTATTATTCATACTCCACTTCCACCTCCTCCTCCTCCTCTTACTCATCAAACTATTGCACTACCTCCACCTCCTCCAATGGCCAATGTTTCGGCCTTCTTGATGAATAAATATGCTCCCTTGGAACTACCCCAAGTGTTGAATGATATGCCCCAGGATTATTTAAAGATCTTGCCCAAATTCAATGGGGAAAACGAGATTGATCCTCAAAAACATCTTGAGACTTTCTGCTCCTTTGCAGAGAACTTTAACGTTGAACATTTGGATGTGGTCTTAAGACTGTTCGTGCAATCTCTAGATGGTGAAGCTCGAAAATGGTTCAAGACATTGGCTGGCCATTCTATTACCACTTGGGATAACATGGAAGACACTTTTCTCAGGAAATGGGGAGAGAAGAAAGATCATGGAAATTGTCTCATTGAGTTCAATACGCTAAAGAAGAGACATAATGAAGGAGGGTCAGAATTTATCAAGAGATTTAATAAATTGTATCTGAGTTTCCCTCCTGATATGAAACCCCATCAAATTGTTGCTAAAGTTGTTTTTGTAGCAGCCTTTGATTCATAATTTGGTTTCTCTCTCAGAGAAAGAAAGCCTGCTACTCTGGATGATGCTCAGGCAGATGCACTAGAGTTGGAAGCAAACTTTGCCTCCACTGATAAATCAAAAGGAAAAACTGAACAAGATACCAGAAGAAGGGGCAAAGAGGAGGTGTCCACTTCTAGTCAGGACAGAGACTCAGACAAAATGGAAGAAATGAGCAAATTAGTTAAGAAAATGGTCAAGCTCGAATTGGAAGCCAAGAAATCAGCTTTCAGGAATTTCCCGAATGCTCCAAACAAAGGTTACAATCCTTAGTACAGAAGACCACCCCTGCAAATATTGCCAAGGGAATTAAAAGAACAACAAGATCAAGTACCACACCCATTTTACTTGGAAGGTCCAGTAGATGACTCCATTGAAGATGCTTCCTATGGACTGGAGGATGCAAATCTGGCCTTTTCAAATAGTGATGGAGAATAATGCCCTTTGCAAGGGAATGATGGAGTTGGGTGCTCAATGCAAGAAGAAGAAAAGACCAGGGACACAGAAGAAGTAGAATTTGATCATTATTGTAAACAATTTGATGATTTCATGCAAGCACATTTCAATAGAATATATGATCTCAGATCTTCTAGGAAGAGGACTCGGACCCAAGAGCAAGAAGAGGAGCTACCCCAGAAGGAAGCACTTGCTCAGAAGGAGTCTACAATGCAGAAAGTCGCAGACAAAGGTAAGGAACCTCTAAACAAACCTTTGCAATCTGATGATCAAATTCCTCCTTCTTCAAAAGTAGCCACTCCCCCTAATGCCAAATCTGTGTTAAAAGAAGCCAAACCCTCAGCTGAAAATAAAGAGTTCAAGGAATTTGTAATAGAAAATTTATCTCATGCTTTTAGCCTGCAAAAGGAACTTGAGAAAGTCAAAATCCCAGTCCCCTTGACTGAACTATTAAAGCAACCTGCATATCAATCCCAAGTCACCTCATTCATGCTCCCCCCAGAAGCAACACTCACTCCAGATAGCCTCAACCTTCAAGAAGAAAGACCCATGGTTGTTTTTGGTCCACATGTTGAGGAGTTAGATCCCTCTACTCCTCCCTTCTATGTGTCTCTAGTGATTCATGACCTGCTACTACATAACTGTATGCTAGATTCTGGAGCTTCCCACAATATTATGCCTCTGTCAGTCATGGAAAAACTAGGATTACAAATCACATGTCCATATAAGGACCTTTATTCATTTGACTCCAAAAGAGTTAAATGCTTGGGGATGATCAAGGATTTGGTGGTCAATTTGGCCCAAATCCCAGCAAAGAGTGTAGTAATGGACATCGTGGGGGCTGACATCCCAACTCGTTTTGGTATGTTGCTGTAAAGGTCTTGGGGAACAAAAATTGGTGTATCACTCAAGATGGATTTGAAATATGCCACTATCCCAGTTTCTGGCGGACAAGAGAAGAGATTGTACAGGGAGACTAGATTTGTTAAGATGGTGACTAAGGCTAAAAGCTCAGTTAATTCTCCAGTCTACAGTAAAGAAGGAGATTTTTCATGCTTGATGCTGGAAGAAGATCAAGATTATGCTAATGAGCCATCCTTATGTCAAATCAAGACTGAGCAGCCCTCAGTGAGCCATGAAGCAGGAATCTGGACTCTTCATTTTGATGGAGCAAATTCAAGAGAAGGCAATGGGGCTGGAGTGCTATTGATTTCTCCTACAGGAAAATGGATCCCACTGGCTTTCAAACTAGATTATGAAGCTGCCGATAATGTGGCTGAATATCAAGCACTGTTACTAGGATTACAGACAGCCAGGAGCATGGGTATACAAAGTTTAAAAGTTCTGGGAGACTCTGAGCTAGTGGTCAGGCAAGTCAGGAATTAGTGTTAGACTAAGCATCCTAGGCTAAGGGCTTATAGGAATGAGGTTTGGGACATGGTAGAAAATTTCTTCTTGGCATTCAATATCCAGTTCATGCCCCGAGAACAGAATAGGATGGCTGATTCCCTTGTTGTAGCTGCTAGTACATTCCGACCACCTCAGAACCCTCTTTTAAGGTATGAAGTTGAGGTGCGTTATCGGCCTTCAATCCCAGATAACATCAAACACTAGTAGATATTTGAAGATTAAGAACAGATGAAGAGATTCCTGGAAACAGTGGGAGAATTCTCCAATATGGAGATTGATGCTGATGAAGAAGAGGTAGAGTCTGAAAATACTTCAGAAAGAGATTGGGAGGAGAAAGTGGCAGGTAATAAGGTGTTGCAGATAAAGGGAAACATTATACCTAGAGGGCTGGTGCCTCTAGAAATATTATTTGACAAGAATGATGTCCCACTGCAGCCAAGCAAAGCGGTAGAAGATAATCAGGTAGAAGACCTGAATTTGGGTACTGAGGCTGACCCCAAAATTGTAAAATTGTCTAAGAAAATCCTTGGAGAATATAAAAAGCTATATCAGAAATTATTTCAGTCTTACAAAGATGTGTTTGAATGGTCCTATCAGGACTTGAAAACTTTTGATATCAATATTATGCAGCACAAAATCCCACTGAAGGCAGATGCAAAGCCCCATAAGCAGAAGCTCAGACAAATAAATCCCCTGCTGCTCCCTTCCATTGAGAAGGAAATCAAGAAGTTGTTAAAGGAAAAAATAATTGTGCCATTGAGGTACTCTGAATGGGTGGCAAACCTTGTCCCTGTGCGAAAGAAGAATGGTGAAATAAGGCTGTGTGTGGATTTCAGAAATTTAAACAGAGCATCCTTAAAGGACAATTATCCACTGCCTAAGATGGATCACATCTTGCAGAGGGTGGTTGGAGCTTCAAGAATGTCAATGATGGATGGATTCTCTGGTTATAATCAAGTGGCTATACTTCCAGAAGACCAAAAGAAGACTGCTTTCACCACACCATGGGGTACATTTATGTATGCCAGGATGCCTTTTGGATTGATTAATGCAGGGGCCACTTTTCAGAGGGCGATAGATATTGCTTTTGTTGGGGAGCAGGATAAATTCTTGGTGGTCTACCTCGATGATATCACTGTATTTTCAAAGAATGATACTGAGCACATTGAGCATCTAAGAAGAACCTTTGAGAAATGCAGAAGGTATGGTCTTTCCCTTAATCCTCAAAAGTCTTTGTTTGCATTAGAAGAGGGAAAAATTTTGGGACACATTGTAACAAAAGATGGGGTGAAGATAGATCCTAAGAGGGTAGAGGTTATAAATGGTATTTATTTTCCTAGAAATAAGAAAGAGGTACAAGTATTCCTAGGGCGCATCAATTTCCTAAGAAGGTTTATTCCTAACTATGCTGAGATAGTTAGGCATATAACTGACATGTTGAAGAAAGATAATGAAGTTAAATGGTCCCAGGAATCACGAGAAGCATTTACCAGAATAAAAAATGCTTTTGCAGAAGCCCCTGTGCTAGCTGGACCACATTATGATAAACCTTTCATGATTTTTTTCTTTTGCATCACCTCATACAATAGCAAGAGTTTTATTGCAGAAAAATGAGGAAGGGTATGAGTAGCCCATAGCTTTTTTCAGTCAGGTGCTCCGTGATGCAGAATTAAAATACAATATATTAGAAAAGCAAGCATACGCCCTAGTGAAATCCCTCAAAAAATTCCGTGTATATATCTTACAGTCTCATATCACTGCATTTGTACCTGCATCTGCTGTAAAAGATATCTTCATTTAGGGGGATAGTGAGGGAAAAAGGGGGAAGTGGATTGCCAAAATACAAGAGTATGATCTAGACATCCGTCCTACCAAGCTGATCAAAGGACAAGGGCTGGCCAAAATCTTATCTGAATCAAACTATCAAGCTTTGGGTATAAATTTGTCCATAATAGCAAGTGAGGAACCTGAAGAGAAAGAAGAGCGACAGGGAATTGGGGTAGCTACTCCAGAAATACATGTAAAGTACCTCACCAGTCAGTGGTACAAAGAGATAGTAGAATATCTCCTTACACTCAGCTGCCCTCCAAGCTGTGATAAAACTAAATACAGAGCGCTGAGATTGAAATCATAGAAATACATAGTCGCCAATGGCTGGCTATACTGGCGAGATCCCTCAGGCATCTTACTCCTGTGTCTCACAGAGAATGAAGTCGAGAGTATTATAGCAGAATTCCATGAAGGAATCTGTGGGGGAAATTACAGCTGGAGGGCCACTGCTCACAAGATCCTGAAGGCTGGTTTTTATTGGCCTAAGCTTTTTGGAGATGTTTTTGCCCAGGTTAGAGCATGTGAGAAATGTCAGAAATTTGCTGAAAGGCAGAAGTTAGCACCTTTGCCCATGATTCTTGTGCACATAGATGAACCATTCAAATAGTGGGGAATTGATTTTATAGGTGAGATACATCCTCCATCAAGTGGTCAACATAAGTGGATTTTAACTGCCACCGATTATTTTACAAAGTGCGTGGAAGCCATACCTGCGAGGAATGCTATAGATACTATGATCATAAAGTTCATGGAGGAGAATATCATATCCAGGTTCGGTTGCCCTGCCAGAATAGTGACTGATAATGCACAGGCCTTCAAGTCTGCAAAATTTATGAATTTCTGCCAGCAATACAATATCATACTGAGTCACTCTATAGCTTACTATCCATAAAAAAATGGCTTGGCAGAGTCTTCAAATAAAACTCTGGTGAGGGCCTTGAAGAAGACTATCAATGAAAATTAGAAGAATTGGAATTCCCAATTGAAATTTTCTCTATGGGCTAATAGAATCACCAGCAAGAGAGCAATTGGGAAATCTCCCTATGAATTGGTATATGGACGAGCAGCAGTTTTTCCTGTACGGCTGGCTTTACCAGTGGCCCGCTTCATGCAAGAAAGCCAGGAGGAACCTGATGATATGATCAGGAGAATCAATCAATTGGTGGAATTAGAAGAAACACGGGGCCGGGTGAATCAGAGGTTAATAGAATATCAAGAGAAAATGAAACACATTTTTGATCAGCATGAAAAGGACAGGAAACTGCAGATTGGTGATTTGGTGCTCAGATGGGATATCTGAAGAGCTGAAAAAGGTAAACATGGAAAATTCGACCCCCTCTGGTTTGGTCCTTTCAAAATTGTGGAACAGGGGGGCAATAATACTTTCAGGTTGGAGAGTTTACAGGGCGACTTGCTGGATGCCCCTGTAAATGGTCAATTCCTTAAACCCTATTTCCAATTCTGATGCAGGCCGAGAGAGCCTTATGTATTATATTGTATATTAGTTTATGTTTTATCTTTGTTCGAATAATGTGGGTGTTGTGATGAATTAAAAAGTGAAAAATGGAGGTGCTAGAGAGCAGAGTCTGCATACATGATGATCAGGAAGGTCTGCGAAGTTCTCGACACGTTTAGGGATGAACGTGCCATCCCCAGGTGGAGCCAATGTTGATCATAATCAGCTCCCTATTAAATTTTCGCAGAGCAACCGCGTTTAAATCCTGCAAATCCCCTCTCGTGGCCTAAGGAATCCGTTTTCGGCCTACCGTTACCTTTCCCGCCCCCAAATTACATTTAAAAAGGCCGCAAAACCCTTATTTGAAAATCTGTAAAGCCTAGCACTTTTCGTCCAGACCCCCGCACCCTTTTCCTCCACATAATTCAGTGCTAGAACCGAGGGCAAAAGAACTAAGTGCTTATCAAAGTATATCGAGTGCATTCTGAGCCGTCCGATCACACCATAGATCAACGGTCCACAGCCCACCTGTCCTGGTGGTCCCCACGCCCACTCCCATTGCAAAAACCGGGTGGTATGTATCGCACCGCCTTTCGGCGGTGGGTGGTAATTCTCGTTGGGCCAACGATTCCATACATTGTTTGCCACGCGTCCCAGTGTACGGTTCCAAAACTGCCGTTCATCGCACGTTATTGTTCGGCAAGAGATGCACAGCGATATCACTATCAGCCGTCAGATCTGGAGACCTTCATCAAACAGTTGTCATACTCCAAAGCTGCACAAGGGTTAGTCCATGTCAACAGTGCCCCTGGCCCACCGTCTCATTACCCTCCGATGCGTTATCGACCGTTGATCTCGTTTGAGATCGAACGGTCCAGATCATCTGCATATCCTGCCATTGACTCGGTCCTCCTCCACGTCATCATCCCACGTGTCTATCGCATTTTTCTCTCTGCCATTTATATATTCTATTCATATGTTATATTTTAATGTTTTACATTTTAGCTCTAGTCAGCCCGTCCACCATTCCTCCGCTGCATTTTTCCGCCACCCTACATTGTTTCACAATTTCACCATGTCTGCACAGCCCTTTTCATCGATCCCGCCACGTCCATCATCTTCAGGCATGGTTTTCTTTAACGATTTTGTGGATTTTGCAGGTTTACAGCGGTGGAGAACTATTATGATTCACAGTCTCAATTACTGTGATAGAGCACACGTCAAAGGACCATTTTTCAGAGCAGAATTATGAAGAAAGTCCTTGGAAGCCAAATCGACAAGACTTCAATTAAAGAAGCAGGGTTCAAATCTGTCAAACCCTGCAAGGACATTCAAGGCACCGATTTCACAGATGAGAACATTAATGGAGCAGCAGAGGAAGATCAGTGGATAGATGAGGAATTCATTGTTCGGCGTTGAAGATTTTAAAGCTTAATTCAGAATTGGGAAGGCAGAGGGTACAATGCACAGAAAACAATGCCCTCAAGGTTTATTTTAGAAAATTTTTCTCTCCAGGAAGGACAGACCACCCATAAGATTTCTATTTTTCTACCGTGTTCCTGAAGATATTTTCACCCAGAACATTTATTTTAGGAAGAAGATCACAGAGTACATACAGCCCTACAGAGCCATCAAACAGTATGGGCGGGCACTTTTTCACCATTTTTCTTTAATGAGATAGTTAAATGTTTACCACCTACTCCCTTTTTGGGCCCTCTTGTTCTCCTATAAAGCTCACGAAGAACATATAGTTTAGGGTTCCAGATTTTATCAGAAAATTATGCAGTGAAAGGATTTTTGTATACATTTTGTAAAGCTCTTGTAAGAAGGCTCAGAGCCCATAGGGTCTCAGTGAGGAGGAGTTCTATCTGTTAAAGAGGATTTTGGTCTTTGGTATTTCACAGTCTGTAACTTTCTCTTATATGTTATTTTAATAGATCATTCATTTCATCCATGCTTCCTATATCATGTTTTGGAATGCGAGTGGCTCACTGGTTTGGTATGGATTCATCCTAGTAGATGCCCATGCTCGGATCAGTCAAGCACTTTAAATATGGCTCATGCATGATATTCTATTCCATTATTCAGCTAACCATACTTCTGCTATATTAGTTTCTTTGGGAGGGTGCTTTTAAAATGCTATTATCATGTATGGATTCTTAGATTGGTAAGTCCATGCATGGTGATATTGTACATCTGGGTATCAGCTCAAAGTTAACTAATATCTCCTCAATATTTCTTTCACTACATACACCTCCTGATAATTTATGTCTGTGAAGTATTACTTGAACTGGCCCGCTTTGTAGTAAACTGTCTTTGAATTGTCTGTTGCTTTTGAATTAGAGTTCTATATCTTGCCTCTGCAGTATCTCTTTTCCTGTGTCAGTTTCTGAGAGTTTGGTCCCATTCTATTTTATTTCCCTGTTTACAGGAGATAGCACGTGAGCAGAAGTTGACAACTTCATACATTATATTATACGCTCCTTGCTATGTTAAGATGTCCTAAGCACTGGTCTATCACAACTCTAGGCTGTCTCTAGGAGCGACAACACTACTGTTGACCTTGACAAGGGTCAAGACAAGGGGAAAGCCCCTGAATCTGTGAATGATAAAGATAAGGAAGTAGAGGAGTTTGCAAAAACTCTCTTGGAGGCTATGCAAGATCTGTCCAAGGAGATAAAGGAGATGAGGATGGATAGAATGAGGGAATCCCTTGGGAGATTCCATCAAGGAGAAAGTTCTGATATGTCTCAATTTGGGACTGGTCAACCTGTGAGCTTGCCACAAGCTCCACAAGCCTCACAACACTCTACAATGCCTACCTTCTTGGCTGTAGAGAATTAAAGGACTGCAAGAGCCAACCTCCCTAGAAGGGTACTTTGTAGAATATGACTCACAAAGTCAGAGGTTCAAGGATAACTTGAGCTTCCAATACTTTTGCCATCTCAAGGACCGAAGGAGACCATGGCAACAATACAGAGATGGTAGTTTCTTCCAGGGGAGACACCATACTATGGGCAGGTTCTTTTTTCCCAAGTGCGATGGAACATCCTCTTGTTCTACCAAAGCATGGGTGGAAAATTTGGACATCTATTTCTAGTTGAATAAAGTGCCTGAAGTAGAAGCCATCAAGATTGTTGCGCTGCATTTTGAGGGAGAAGCCCACAATTGGTGGTTTCATGGACTATCTACATTGGGACACAGCAATGTGTCTACATATGCTGAGTTCACTAGGAGACTAGTGGAGAGATTTGATCGGAAAGACCCAAAGGCCCCTTTTATAAGCTTGGCAAAGCTGAAGAAGATAGGAGATGCAGAGGCCTATATCTCTGAATTCCTGAGATTTTCAGTAATGGTCCCTAATCTATCCGTAGCAAGGAGAGTCTACATGTTCATTGATCGCCTGGAGGAACCTTTACATGGGTTGGTTAAGTCTACCAAGCCCATCACTTTGCATGATGCCATTGAGAGAGCTAGAGATCTCCAAGATGCCTTGCCAAGGGCAAAGGCAACTTTTCAAAGCAAAGCCCCTCATTCCTCTAAGGGGAAGGAAGGGAAAGCTGCTCCACCCAAGGAGAGCTCACTAAAGAAGCCTCTTAACCTTTATCTCCGGAGGGAGTTGAGGAAAAAGAGATTGTGTTTCACTTGTCAAGAGCCATGGGTACCGAGACATAGATGTGTTGCTGGGAGGGCACACTATATATAAGTCTTCTCAGACTTGGAGGAGGAGGATGGGAATGAAGGACCTACGAGGGGTCACAATGCTGGTGATGATGAGGAGGAAGATCAATCACCATCCAAAGGTGAAGAGGGAGCCTTTGCTCCAACAAGTGGGACTCTTGCTTCTTTGAGAGGAGTGCCCAAATATTTGACCTTAAGAGTGCAAGGTTCAATCATGGGCCAAAGAGTGTCTATTTTGATTGACAGTGGGGCAACCCACAACTTTATTGATGCTCACCTTGTGCAGAGGAGAGGGATCCCCACTGACACTTTTGATGGGTTCTCTGTTTTGGGTCCGGGAGATAGAACTATGTAATGCATGCAGTATGTTCCATAACTTTCTGTGACTATGGGAACCTACACCTTGGTGGACCATTTCTTTGTAGTTGACATGATAGACACCAATATCATCTTGGGTGTCCAGTGGTTGATTACCTTGATAAAAGTCACCACTGATTATAAGGCCTTGTAAATGGAGTGGGTGGACTTGAAGAGTGGGAAACAACAAATCATTCAAGGCATGCACACCTATCCTTCACCTAATGTTTCCACCCAAAAAATAGAGATGGAATTGCACAGTGGGGGCAGGGACCTCACAGCTCCTTCTCTCATGTTTATGAGAATGTTGCAAGGAACATTCTTACCTCATGGCAAGCCACTTGGAATGCCATTGGATTCTGATCATGTGGGGAAGCCTCGCAAAGTGCTGGAGCAATGGAAGAGAAAGTCACAGCGCTATGGGAGGAAGCAAAGGGGAGGATCAGCCTTCCCACAAATAATTTTTGCATGTGTAATGCCAAAGAAACAATCAGCAACAAGGCAAGCACCACCATATATGCATCAGCAGTGATGTCCTTGTTGAGCTGTGTAGATCCATATTGGAGGTCTCAACTCCTTGTGGAGTACTCCAAATATCTACACACCGGTATGATATTAGATGTCATGAAGCAAGGAGGAGGCTATTTGGTCCATGAATGGGTCATCTATCATCTTGGTAAAGTATTCTTGTCTCAAGCCTCCAAGCTTAAGAAAGAGATACTACAAAGAGCACACAAAGAGTTCCTTTCCAGCTATATGCAATCAGCAAAGACCTACTCCCTAATCATGAGGAGTTTTGATTGGGAGGGTATGAAGGAAGAACTACATCAGCACTATGATTGGGAGGAACTACACCAGCACTTACAAGAGTGCAATATTTATTAGGAGATGGGGCAGCCAAAGGATTCTATGCAGGAGACATTTCAGCCATCTCTTCCTTCTCTTAAAAGAGGAGAAATTCCCATGCCTAACTCCATGTGTGTGGGAGATTTGAATGGTAAAGAATCTGATCTTATGGAGCATATTTATTTTTCTGATTTGACACACTCTCTTACCATATGTATGCAGGCCATGGCTCCTACAAGGAGTGATATTACATGTAGATCTCATGGCATTGATGAGGTCAATAAAAATTCTAAATCTAGCCACTCCCTTGAGGTGCAAAGGGAGATTATCTATCATGATGGGTGCTTCCCAAAGGCACCCAACTTGGGAATCACTTTCAACCATGTCAAAGTGACCCATGCAGCAAAGATGTGGTGGGAATACCACTTGCCACACTCATATTTACTCAAGACAAGGAGTGCATTGCTTTGGTATCCTATGTGGGATTGTGACCCACCCCCTCAAGTGCACATTTGAGTTTGCATATATGTGATTTTTCTTCCTTACATATATGATATATTGGTATTGTTTATGGGTTTGTATGGGCAAAAAGTGGGCAGTGTATATGTACCACATGGGATGGAAATTTATCTTGTACTTCATGATACATGTTTCAGATGTGGCATTGCTTCACCCATGTTTATTTCTATTGAGTTTTACACTCCTGAAGGGATAGACTATGACCCTATCATGTTAGCATTGGAGGAGCAATTTCTGATGTATTGTCTTGATGAGCACTTGGTCCATGATGAAAGCTTGATCCTTGATGGTGCCATCAATGGAGGAGGAAAAGAACTACAGCTCTTACCCTGTCAGTTGCTTGAGGACAAGTAACATTTTGGAGGGGAGGACTGTAATGTTCCCACTTAGCCTTAGCTAAGAGTAACATTCAATTTTGTTTTAATTTCTGCTTCATGAATAAATGAATAAAGGAGGAAATGTAAAACTTCTAAAAAGACTGAATAAATCAATGCCCATGTGAACAATGACAAATCAGGGCTATGTAAATAATCACTTGCAGGTGTGAAAGAGGTTTGAGCTAAAGACTGGGTCAACCTTGACCAAATCAACAACGCGGTATAGGTTCATTGCATCTCCAAAAGGGACAACGCAGTTCTAGAAGGGAGCCTCTAATGTGAAAAGGGCTAACTCATCAAGATGGTTTAGGGTTTGCAAGAGCTTTCTCATCTTATAAAAGGAGAAGGAGGGCAGCAAGAGAAAGTTGTTGATAGATCATATTTTTGAGTATTTTTCTGCTTAGACAAATACCTTTCTCTGCTATTGAGTGGAGGATTGTATCTGGAATTCCTATGCAGGAGTTTCACCTCTTCGTTTGATGATTCAAGGAGGAAATTTTGTTGAATTGAACCACTATCAGGCTTGAGGCCAAGCTCCTACTTACATTGCCAGTGCTGATCCATTGAGGGTTTTGCTTTCTCTACAAGTTGCAGCAAGTGGTGATCTAGATCTGCAGAGATCTAGTGTATTTTGAGAGCCTCTCTCCATGGAGTGGGTCCTTTGAACTCTTGGAAGAGTGTATAATTTCTTGTACTTCAGAACTACAATTATTCAGTAGTTTTATGTGTCATTTGAGCTACAGCGTTGTCCCACTGAGTAAATTGTGTTATTTATGTATGAGGGTTTGCAGGGTGTCTTGCTCATAGTTTAGATCAAAGATCTCTTATGCTGGGCTTTTCCTTCCACTTAGTGATCCATGGATTGGCTTGCTGATCTATGTTCTGTTTAGATCTGATCCATTGTAATCAAATGTAATATTCAGAAATCTACTGCAGCAGTTTCCAGATCTACAACTTGTTTCTCATATCTACTCTTATTCATGCATGCTTTTGTCAAAATTCCAAGTGGATCTTGTAGAGAAAACTATAGAGTTTCCAGATCTAATATAGATCTGATATTTTGTCCATAGATCTGCTCTAGATCTAAGTTGTAACTTCCAGCTGCTGAACCTCCTGAAAAATAACGCTGTTGAAGCATTTCTGCAAATATACATGTGCTCCTACTCTCTTTTCTGAAGATTTATTGTCATATTGGCTCATGCTTTCTACGGTATAATGAAAGGGCTTTATCATAATCTTTATTTTCTATTGTATTACTGAAATATTAGTTCCCTTGCTGATCTCCACTGAACATTAGCTGAAACTGCGCAATTCCTGAAGCAGTGCTTGCATTTGACTGTAGCCTTCCCCTTTGGGTGCTTTTTAGCTAGTCTACTTTTTGGGAGATGTTTAATGTGCTTAAACTTATTTTTTTCTGATTAAATTCCATATATAAGTCACATACATCATAAAAAAGAGGATCCAAGTCCTGATCTGCGTTATTTTTGCACATTTTTACTTATACATCGTTTTCCTTGAGCACCTTGTTGTAATTCCTGAAAAAGGAATTATTCCAAGTTCTATAGATAGAGTCTGCAGTTGGCTAGGTAGCCTCTAGATTTCATCCTTTCTTTTGAAAGGTGACATATATAGTAAATGCCTCTGCAGTCCATCTCTGAAATAGAATCTTGATATTCCTAAAAAAGGGATATTACACTCTTCCAAGAAATTGGAGGAAAGAGGATGCTACATCGGCAGAGGTAGTGGATGCCACTGTTTATCAATAGTTGGTGGGTTTACTCATGTATTTAGTTAATACAAGACCGGACATATGTTATGCGGTGAACCAGCTTTCACAAGCAATGGTTAAGCCTACCAAGCTCTTTTGGAAGGCAAGAAAGCATGTCTTGAGGTATCTCAGGGGCACATCTGAGTATGGATTATGGTACAGACAGACGAATGAGGTGAAGTTTCATGGCTTCTCGAATGCAGATTGGGTAGGCAGCCCAACAAACAGAAAGAGCACATCAAGAGGGATTTTCAGTACCGGATCTACAATAGTTTCTTGGTACAGCAGGAAACAAATATCTATGCTTTTCAAGTTCGGCGGAAAGCGAGAATACATGGCGACGAAATCGGCCCCATGTGAGGCCTATGCGGATGGGGAAGATCCTGGTCGGTTTGTTCGGTTCACATTTAGATCCTATAGTGATACATTGTGATAATTAGAGTTGCATTAAACTCTCGATTAATCCTGTGTTTCATGATAGATCTAAACATATTGATATCTGGTATCATCATATCAGAGATTGTGTGCAGCGGAAGATCATTTTGCTTCAGGACATTCCTATGGAAGATCAGGATGCAAATATTCTAATGAAGGCGCTCACCAGGAGAAAATTTGAATACCATAAAGGCAGGATCGGGGTGAAGGATAATCCTTATCTTGTTGAGAGGGAGTGTTGAGATTAAACAAGATGATGAGCTTAGTGAAAATGAGTTGCCTTCACTAAGTGGGCCCGCAGGTTATTTTTAGGTGCATGTCTATTTTTAGACATGGTGATCATATTTCAGAAGTTGCAGGATGCTATTTGTGGATGGTTTTTCAAGTTGAAAAAATAGATGAAATTCTATATTTAGAATATTGGATGAAATCTATTTATATATCGTCGATCTAAAAATAGAAGTGTCGATTATTATTAGCTCTTAATAATAATCCGATAATAAACAACAACTTATTCTCTTGGAGCACTTAATTTTAGTGTACAGATTTGGAAAATCAATGGGCTAAAGGAATTACGCAATTCCTAGTGTTTACTGGTGCTTCATGCATGGAGTACTCATTTAGAACTGAAGTGGAAAAATTATGACAGAGTTGGAAGAGTAGTTCATGGAGTCGTTATTCAGTTTAACTCAGTTAATGGAGTTAAACTCAGTTGAGCTAGTTGTATCTATTCTAACTGAATGATACACTAGTGAGAGTGGAGTGAATTAATTAGTTAATTAATTCACAAATAATAAGTCATTAATCAACTGAACAATACAGCAATTAACTACAGTGCATGTCAGTTCCAGTGGAGACCCAGTGGAGAGATAGGTGAAAGGGAAAGATGGACTATTTGTTGTGACTATAGTGATGCATTGATTGCACCACACACACATTGGAGTTGCCAATGAGGATTGCGCAGTCAAGAAAAGTGTAATTTGAATTCATTCAGAGGTATTCTTCAGCAAGGATTGCGCAGTGGAGGTAGGTTATCAGGTGGCAAGAAATCGGTGCATGGATTTGCAGATTTCTTATGATTAGTGTGTGACGATTGATTGTACTGAGAGATTGATGTACTAAGCTTTGTATGATATTGTTACATGATCTCCATGATACATAATATATGCTAGTTGGGTTTTTCAGCTTCAGGCTTTCCCGTTAAACAACTGTGTTATGTGCGATTGTTTTTATTTGCTTCATGTGTTTGAATTGATTTTAATTTCCACAAAATATTAACAGTGGAAGGATTATGTATTTAGAAAGAAGATAAATATTGTTAGATCAGGAGAATCTGGATATATACATGCATCTTGTATATAATTTCTACATCGACTTGGTATTGGAGGAATAAATGGATTTTCTTGACTAAAAATAAATATTTTTCTTTGTTACAATGAGTCCAAATGGGACTATAATACATGACATAAATTCTTATTTGTCCTAGAAAAACGTAGAAGCACAAAGAACATGCTTTTGACCTAGACTTGAGCATGAAACCCATGCTTTGAATAAAATAAAATTATTTTTCTTTCATTTCCTTTCTTTATACAAAATATACTATGTCATGATTACAAAAGGTCATTATGAAGGCCGAACCTAGTTAAAATTTCCAACAAATATAGTCATTTTTTTTTCTTGCTATGTAATGTGAGCCCTGAGATGACTGGCATGCCTAACCTATGACTTGAGTAGTCATGGCCAAATGGCATCTAAGACATCAAAATCACCTAGGGATCGCATTTGGCCTAAGCCACACTAGCCCCTTAGCATGGTTGGATTTTTTCCCACGATGTTTCAAACTAGACCGGACCTTTTCACCATAGAGTTCTTTAATAGAACACCATGTCACAATCTTCTCTACACCCCGATGCCTTTATTATTACTATTATTATTATTATTTTGTATACAAATTTTCTTATGAATAGTATTTTGCTTATATTAAATTTATTATTGTTATATTTTAAATCTCATATAACATATTTTTGGATGGATATACGATGATAATGATGATGAATTCCCACTAAAATCTAAGGTAAGTGATTGTGAATATTATTTATCATTTTTTTTAGGCTTGAAAAGCATTAAGAAAAGTGTTCCAAAATCACCATAGTTTTATTGACTTAAAAGGTCAATAAGGTTAATAGTATGAAGAATATTTTGAAATTTAGATTAAATGTGAGCATAAGTTTGAAAATATAAGAGAAAGTGATTTTCATTTCCAACCATCTTAGTGTTGTAAAGGTGATGTAAAGGTGACAGAGTCTTTTATTGCATGTGTTTTGGGAATTGGCAGACTTCTAGTTTCATATGGGGATCTTATTTTCACAATGTTTATTTTCTTTTTTACACCATGGTGTTTTGGGAATTAACCAACGTGTAGTTCCACTATGGAACTCCTATTTTAGCAATGTTTATTTTCTTCTTTACACTAATAAAGACAGAGATATTTTTTATTTTTGAGATTGGGGTTAATCACCTCCTAATAATACTTAGTTTCCTTTTTAGCTCTAACTCTTCACCATCTCACAATTTCCCCTTAAATTGCAATGTAATAATTCAAGATTATCCTTATTCTGCAAATGATGTCCTCCTTTATCCTTCGATGACCCATGTTTTTTATTAAGTTCTACCAAACATGGTTGATATAACTGCTACCTACTACATTACCATCTCTTCAATATTGAGTTGTAAATATCATCTCATTTATCTTTATATATTAATTTTATAGTATAAGAATAATTAACCCCATTAAAAGTATTATTATATAAAAAATAAAAAAAGCAAGTAAACATGTCACAAACCGGGGAACAATATGTTGAATAGAAAAATTAAGAATGTAAATGTCTAATCATAAAATCATGTAAAATTTATAGTATTGATCATCCTCGATGGGTAGCTCACTTACGTGATGAAGGACCCATGTTCAAATCCCCTTATTTATTTGTTTGTTGTGGTGATCACACCTACTAGTTATACTGGTGGTCACACCTAAGGGTTATAGTGGTAGCAATATAGAAATAGTGGTGGTCACACCTAACGGTTATAGTGGTGGTCACACCTAAGGGTTATAGTGGTAGCAATATAGAATCATCCCTAATGGTGGTCACACCTAGGATTTATAGTAGTAGCCATAAGAATCAACCTTATGCCATGAGTGATCATACCTAGGAATTATAGTGGTGGTCAAACTTGGTCTCATAAAATATCAAATAAAAATATATAAAATTAATCACATCAAATATATATATATATATATATATATATATATATATATATATATATATATATATATATATATATATATATATGTGTATCCCTTTGAGTTTGGATAAATGATGTCCTTATGTGAAGTCGCCGCTTCAATTCCCTGTCTAGATTGGAGTGATATATTGGACATGATGAAGATATAGTCTTGCATTTAAACCAAAAATATTAGTAAAATATAAAAGTTATTTATGACATTTTTGAAAAATTCACACACACTTAATCTAACTAATAGAAGAAATGACTTTTTTTCAAGTTGGTTAACTTTAAGTTGTTTAGCTTCAAGTTTTTTAGGGCTTTGAATCCATTTATGCATTCCAAAATGTATTTTAAACATCAAAAAATCACAATCTTGCTTGAAATTGTATTGTTAGATTCCCCTAAAAAGAGACATTTGGTCTAATTGTGGCTATACATATATATATTCTATTTTTCAATGATTTTTTTTATTAATTCTTTGAAAAATATATTTTTTATTAATTCAAAAATAAATTAATAAAATTTTTGTTTTTTATTTTAAATATTTAAAAATTCAATTTAGAAAATTATTTTTAAAAAAATGAATTCAAGAGCAGGTCCACTCCATTAATGAGAGAAATCAAGAGCACACAAAAAATATCAAACACAATTGTTCCCGCTCCTCATGAGCATCAGTAGTTGCAAATATTGATCAATTTCGTCATTGAAAATTAAGGGAAGCCATCTAAATTGAGAAGCAGGTGAATAATCTCAACATGACCTTTAAAAATCAAGTAAAAATTGGATTGAATAATCTCAACATGACCTTTAAAAATCAAGTAAAAGTTGGATTTCTGCTCTTTCTTCATAAATCTCTCATGTTTCCTTTTTTTTAAATGATATTATTCTTTGATAAAGATTTGTTTTTTATTAATAATTTTTCATATATATTAAAATAATCATATACCATTATAATTTACTTTATAATAGACAACTTTAGTAGGCCTAACAGTTTAGAGCATGTGTTTCCTCCTAAAAAGTCACAAGTTCAAAACTAGTTATTATAGATATTTGTCTTCTAGTATATTTTTTGTTTTTTCATATTTTTACTTATTATTTATTTATTTTTTTAGTTTTATAGATATTGTTTTAACTAACTGTAAATTATTAAAAATTTCTTATATAATACAATTTTTAATTTTTTTTTTGGGTAAAAATGACTAACTACTTCATTTATTAATTACATAATATCTTTCCAAAAAAACAATCTAAAGAACAATTTATTATGAAGAAATCTTTCGGTAATAATCACATTACAATGAACAAAGTCTACCCGTTTCGAACCAACCAGTGTGATTCATCATCAAGACTGTTCATTTCGAACCAACCAGTGTGATTCATCATCAAGACTGTTCATTGTAATGTGATTATTACCAAAAGATTTCTTCATAATTTATCAATGGATCACAGAAGCCAGAAATCTTTTAATAATCTAAAGAACAATATAAATAAGAAAAAGTTGAAATAAAAAATTATAAAATTATTTTTCAAAATATATAACATTATTTAAAATAATAAAAATGAGAAAAATTTGATTCTCAAATAAAAAAATTATTCTTCCTTGCAAGCACTAAAAACAAACAATACATACATACTGAAATTAAAAACTAAAATAATAAATTTTAAATATTATTTTAGATATCTAAAAATATAATTTGATGAATTATTAAAAACTAAAATAATTAATTTTAAATTTTATTTTAGATATCTAAAAATATAATTTGATGAATTACTTTTAAAAAGTGTTGACAAATTTATAACATCATTTAAAATAATGAAAATGCAAAAGCTTTGATTCTCGAATAAAAAATACTCCCCCTCGTAGGAACGGAAAACAAACCAAAACTAAAAGCAAATAAAAAGAGTAGGTAGTTCCAGCATTAAAATGGAGAAGAAAAGATAAAAAGTTAGAAATTTGTTGATCCCCCCAAGAATCTTCTATTTGCTTCCATCTATCCTCGAATGGGTTGCGTTAAACTACCGTGCATTTTGCTTACTTCAAGTACACGGCGCGTTAATACTATTTTAAAACAACTCTGCAAAAATGGATAGAGATAGGTGACCTAATTTGAATTTTCTAAAACAACAACAGAAATAATTAAATTTTCAATGTTCAACAATATTAACGACAATCATTAAATGCTAAGCAATATTAACGACAACGATTACTTAAATATTTCCATTTTATATTTCAATGATATTAACGACAATCATTAAATGTTAAGCAATATTAACGACAAGATTACTTAAATATTTCCATTTTATATTTCAATGATATTAACGACAATCATTAAATGTTAAGCAATATTAACGACAACGATTTCTTAAATATTTCCATTTTATATTTCAATGATATTAACGACAATCATTAAATGTTAAGCAATATTAACGACAACGATTACTTAAATATTTCCATTTTATATTTCAATGTTCAACAATATTAACGACAATCATTAAATGTTAAGCAATTTTAACGACAACGATTACTTAAATATTACCAGTTTATATTCCAAGTGAAAGTCAATGCATTGTATAGTGCCAATCTTCATAGTTGGTATTAGTCATCTCATTGAAAAAAAATAGCAGGACAATTCTGAAAAATAAGATAGAGATTGGTGACCTAATTGGGAATCTCTAAAACAAGATCATCAGAGATTTTGTCAAAGTCCAAATTAACCATGTGCACTTGTGAACTAGTTAAATGTTCAATAATACTCACGATAACGATTAATTTTTTATTTTATTTTATTTTATTTTTACTTTAAAAAAATCTATACCAACAACATTTTCTAAATTATATTAATATATAATTAAAATTAAATTTTTTTAATTCTTTTATAAAAGATATATTTTATATGGGTTTATTTTAAAACTATTTTTGTTTGGTTAAGAACTCAACAAATTAATAATCCAAAATTTAAGAGGTATTTGGTAGGCATGGATGGAATTTGATGTTCAAATTGCTTATCATAGAGTGATTTGCCCGTCAAATAAGGTTAAATTTTTTGTGAAACCATCAAAGTCTTTTGCTGAAGCTCAAATTGCTGGCCATAGGGGGTGATTTGCCCATCAAATACAGTTAGAAATTTTGTCAAATAATCAAGATCTTTTTGTTGAAGCTCTGAAAATGGATAAGAAAGTGTGAAAATCGTCAATTTTAACTTGTAAGCCTATTTTGAAATTCCAACCATGATAGTAGAGATGAAAGTCTACCTCTTACTAATGAGATAATCCTAGATAATGATTACCCTCACTACTGAGACAACTTAATTATGATAAATTTTCCAAAAAAAATACATTGTATAGATCTACAACACAAACTTCAAAAACCAATTCACAAAGTCGTTGAAAATAGAGTTGCATGACTTTAATTTCTTTCCTATTATTTTGATATTCTAAGTGAGTCTTACAATGTTCAGTTTACAAAAACTTTTTGCCTAAAAATATAAATGTATATAAGTTACAATGTGCTTGGTTCTGAAATATCAATTTTTTTTTCACACTTTTTTGAAATTTGGCTTATATAATTTTTAAATTAAAAAAAAAAAAAAAGTTAATAATCACATACTAACTAATTTTGTCTACGCCTTTTGAACCAACTATTATGATTCATCTTCAACACAATGAAAAAACCAACTATTGCTTTCACACTGTTAAGAGAACCAACTACTGCTTTCACACTGTTATGTGGCTAAATCTGTCCCTCACTCTTTCGAACAAGATTTTTTCATTTACTATTTATGAGAAAAAATATTCACATTTTTATATTTTTATATATAAAGTTTCTCTCTGGTGAGCCAGCTTTTTCAATCCTTCAGTGTCTTTTCACTGCAGACAGAGTGGCCTTTAACAGTCTTTTTCTCACTGCCAAAAGAGCACAAGCTCAGTTACCCGCTTCCTAAGATCATCATTGAGTGCGTAAAATTCCATTCTCTTAGCGAAATTTGCGTTGGTGAACACTCAATTTTGCGATAACGTTGCTTTTGACTTCCCATGATTTTCTGGCTTTGATTTTTGTAAGTAGGCCCTCATTGTTCATGCCATAATCCAAATTTCTCTTCATTGTCACAGACATTTATGTCCGCCATCGCATTTTGTTCACACATTCTGTTGTTGCTGTGTGAGAGTATGCTACCTACCTTTTACTTTAAAATTTTCCAATCTAAAAATATCTCACTAATTGTGCTCGAGTGTTGGCTGATAATGATTCAAAGTACCAGGTTTTAGGTTTTTTAATACAAAGTATCCAAAGTACCAAAGTTTTTTTTATCTGAAGTTTGGTTGATAATTGATCCAAATTCATATTTATGTGTTTAGAATTGTTTTTAATGTAGTTTTCTGATTTATTTTTTTATTTAATTTGTTTAAAATTAGAAAGAAATTTATTGAAATTACACGTTTGATAAATAAACACTATAGAATAATGCTTTATTAGTTTTCCATAATATTAAATCCATATATAAAATAAAAAACCAATTTAAATAACATAACATTTCATCTCAAAATTTTCCACCAAAAATCTTACCTTAAATTTTTTGTTTTTTTACACATGGTGAATCGGTAATTTTTTAGAGTAATCTAAGGGAGACCCAGAATCAATTCTCATAGTCGCCAATATAACACCAATTTTTTAGAGTAATCTAGGGGAGACCCAAAATCAATCTTCATGGTCGCCAATATAACACCAGGATATATCCAACAGCCTGCAAGTCATATATACCAAGAGATCCCTCCTTGAGCCAAGATCATAGCAAACCACATACTCAATGAAATTTGAACTGCAGTCTCTTGAATTTCACCCAAAAAAAACATTTTCATCAAACCACAAACCACACATCATCTCTCGTATTGTTATATTAAGATTCATAATGATATTCTCCCCGAGACAAAGTATTAGATTTGATATCGTAACGTTTGTGTCCCTTAATTATGGGAATCGTTCCATTACCAAGGGATTGTAATTTGAAAGCTCCCGCATGGTATAAAGTGCTCATAATTTGAAAGCCCCACATGGTATAATTTAAGGGCTCATAATTTGAAAGCCCCACATGGTATAATTTAAAATTTAGCGGGATCATTTCATATAATTATGAAACGAGTAGTCCCTTAATTATGAAATAGCATTTTATTTTGGGCCATGTACATTTTTTTTACATTGCAGATTAGTGATATAATTGCTTGGGGTTGTGGTTGACGGTGAAGGTTGCAAGATGTTAGTTAGATTGGGAAGGTTCGGATTTGATGCAATTCATCAAAAGGTCGTACAGGGGAAAATTTTTACCAATAGCAAAGCTATAACCAAATTAATACTTTATAATATTATGCTAGATAAAGATGTAAGTCTAATAAACAAACCAATTAACTAAAATTACATACAAAGAATATTTTAAAGTTTTATCTAATTTAGATGTTTATTTTATCTAATTTAGATGTTTTATCTAATTTACATACAAAGAATATTTTAAAGTTTTATCTAATTTAGATGTTTATGTTCTAGATGGATATGAAGACTGCATTCCTTAATGGGATCACTGAGGAAGAGGTGTACATTGAGCAGCCTAAAGGATTTGAGATCTTCAGCAGCGAGTCGCATGTGTGCAGGCTCAAAAGAGCATTGTATGGGCTAAAGCAAGCACCTCGTGCTTGGTACACACGGATCGACAGCTATTTCACTGGACTTGGCTTCACCAAGAGTAAGGTGGATGCAAACCCATACCAAATTGTGGTGGAGGGTAAGATTTTAATCATTGTTCTTTATGTTATGATTTAATACTAATGGGTGATGAGCAGTTGATACACTCATGCAAGGCAGATCTTGCAAAGGAGTTTGAGATGAAGGATTTGGGCCTCCTTCATTATTTCCTTGGATTGGAAATATGGCAGCGGGAAGGTGAACTATTTGTGTCTCAAGGCAAGTATGCCCAGGAGATACTTGAGAAGTTTCACATGCAAGGCTGCAAGCCTATCGACACTCCTCTTTGTAATGTTCCCACTTAGCCTTAGCTAAGAGGAACATTCAATTTTGTTTTAATTTCTGCTTCATGAATGAATGAATAAAGGAGGAAATGTAAAACTCCTAAAAAGTCTGAATAAATCAATGCCCATGTGAACAAATACAAATCAGGGCTATGTAAATAATCACTTGCAGGTGTAAAAGAGGTTTGAGCTAAAGACTGGGTCAACCTTGACCAAATCAACAGCGCTGTCTAGGTTCATTACATCTCCAAAAGGGACGGCGCAATGTAGAAATTTGAATAACTGATATATTATTCACCAAGATTCTCCTGATCACACACTATTTTAGCTTCATGCATAATACAGAATCTCTTCTACCATTGATCATCACATGCGGAAATAAAATCAATTGCATGCACACATTAAAACCACAAACAATCACACATCTGAACACAGTATTTAATGGGAAAGCTTAAAGTTGAAAACCCCAACTATCTGTATATTATATGTCATGGAGATCATGTAACAATCATAGTACAAAAGCTCCTCACAAGCTCTCATGCACACCCTCAATTGCTACACACTATCAAGCTAGATCTAGCAAAACACATGCTCCAATCTTTTGCCACTTGATAGCCAACCTCTACTGCGTTATCAATGCTATGGGATGGCTTCATTAAATAGATAAACCACCTGGCTTGTACTGCGCAATCCTCATGGGCTTCTCCACCTATCTGTGTGTTGCAAATAGCAACAGTATAGTCACAACTGATAGTTAACCCGCTCTTTCACCTATTTCTGCACTGGTCTCCACTGAAACTGTCCATGCACTGAAGTTAACTGATGCATTCTTTAGTTGATTAATGAGTTTATAATTAGTGAATTAATTAATAATTAATTCACACCACTTTCACTAATTGTATCAATTAGTTAAACTGAATACAAATAGCTCAACTATGTTTAGATTAGTTAAACTGAATACAACTCCACTAACTTCCTCAATCAACTCCACCAAACTCTGTCACATGAGTTCTAATTGAAGTATCCATGAAATAGCTCCACATAACCCTCAGGAATAGCGTAATTCCTTCTGTCAGCTCCTGTGCCACATCTGTGCACTTAACTGAAGTGCTCCAAGAGAATAAGATAATGTTTATAGTCCAAATATTATTAAGAGCTAATAATATTCGACATATCTATTTTTAGACTGGCAATCTAAAAATAGATTCCGCCCCGTATGTCTAAAAATACAAGTCCATCTATTTTTTCCAACTTGACCAACCATCCACAAATAGCATCCTGCAACTCATAGAACATGATCCATATGTCTAAAAATAGACTTTGCGCCAAAAATAGCCTACAGGCCCACTTAGTGAAGGCGACTTCTTTCCACTAAGCTCATCATCTTGTTGCAATCTCAACACTCCCTCTCAATAAGATAAGGATTATCTGCAACCCCTATCCTGCCCCTGTGGTATTCGAATTTTCTCCTAGTGAGCGCCTTTGTCAAGATATCAGCATCCTGATCCTCCGTGGGAATGTATGAAAGTAACATGATCTCCCGCTGCACACAATCTCTAATATGATGATACCGAATGTCAATGTGTTTAGATCTATCATGAAATACTGGATTAACCGAGAGTTTGATGCAACTCTTATTATCACAATAAATCATAGTAGGCTCTAAGTGTGAACTGAGCAACCCGACCAGGATCTTCCTCATCCATATAGCCTCGCATGCAGCCAAACTTGCTGCCATATACTTGGCCTCTACTGAACTGAGTGCCACGAATATTTGCTTCCTGCTATACCAAGAAATTGTTGTCGACTCGATACTGAAAATCCCTCCAGATGTGCTCTTTCTGTCCGTTGGGCTCCCTTCCCAATCTGCATTCGTGAAGCCACATAGCCTCACCTCATCCGACTGTTTGTACCATAATCCATATCCCGATGTGCCTCTGAGATATCTCAATACATGCTTGCCTGCCTTCCAGAAGAGCTTGGTTGGCTTAACCATAACTTGTGAAAGCTGGTTAACAGCATAGCATATGTCGGGTCGTGTATTGACCAGATACATAAGCGACCCCACCAACTATCGATAAACAGTGGCATCCACTACCTCCACCGAAGTAGCATCCTCCTTCCTCCATCCACCAGGAAGAGGAGTATCAACAGGCTTGCAGCCATGCATGTTGAACTTCTCCAGTATCTCCCGGGCATACTTACCCTGAGAAACAAACAGTCCACCACTGCACTGCCAAATTTCCAATCCCAGGAAATAATGAAGGAGGCCCAAGTCCTTCATCTCAAACTCTTTTGCAAGATCCTCCTTGCATGAGAGTATCAACAGCTCATCACCTGTCAAAATCAAATCATCTACATAAAGTACAATGATCAGCAACTTACCCTCCACCACAATCTGGTATAGGTTCGGATCCGCCTTACTCTTGGAGAATCCAAGTCCGGTGAAATAACTGTCTATCCGTGTGTACCAAGCACGAGGTGCTTGTTTCAACCCATACAACGCTCTCTTGAGCCTGCACACATGCGACTCGCTGCTGAAGATCTCGAAACCTTCGGGCTTCTCTATGTACACCTCCTCCTCAATCACCCCGTTGAGGAACGCAGTCTTCACATCCATCTGATGAATGTGCCACCCCATCTGCGCTGAGAGAGCAAGAATCGTCCGTATGGAAGAATACCTTGCGACAGGTGAAAAGGTCTCCTCATAATCGATCCCCTCTATCTGTGAGAAGCCTCGGGCAACAAATCTTGCCTTGTACTTCTCCACACTCTCGTCAGCTGCCTGCTTCACTTTGTAGATCCATCTCGAACCCACCATTGATTTCCCTTCCGGCCTTGGGACAATCTCCCATGCATTGTTTCTGACAATCGAATCATACTCTTCCACCATGGCATCTACCCATGCGGGGTCCTCCACAGCTTCCTCGAAAGAGGATGGCTCTGTCACGATACACTTGCTCATAAGAGCCATGTATCCAGTATACCGTTTAGGTGACTGTCTCTGTCTGCGTTGTGATGTAGGTGCTCCTACAACCTTCTCTACATCTTGAGCCAGTCGCTCAACTTCTATAATGCACTTCCACCCTCTGATGGTTGGTGCTACTTGAGTGGTCTCTTCCACTCCATGAACCTCATCTTGTGGCTGATCCACATCCTGAGACTCATCCTTAGGAACTAATAGCTCCTCATCTGCATGCAAGTGTGGCTCCCTCTCAAGCGAACACTTCATGGCTTTCTCCTCATGAAATTTGATATCCCGTCGCACAACAGTCTTGCGACTGTATGGAAAATACACACGATAGTTTTGGGGCGTATCAGTGTACCCCAAAAATATCCTAACCTCTGTGGTCGGCTCCAGCTTCTTCCTGGCATCCTTTGTCACATGAATGTAAACAGGTGAACCAAAAATCCTCAAATGGGAAATATCAGGCCTCTTACCAGAAAATGCCTGCTCGGGTGTACTCATGCTAAGCATCCTGTGAGGACAACGGTTCTACACATATACTGCAGTAATGCCCACAAGTGAATGGGTAGGCCCTAATCATGCAACATCACCCGTGTAGCACCCACGATCATTCTGTTCTTCTGCTCAGCAACCCCGTTTTGCTATGGGTTATGAGGTGCTATGAGCTCTCTTTGAATTCCTTCTGCGCTGCAAAATTCCTTGAATTCACCAGAGATGAATTCACCACCATTGTCGCTCCTAAGAGCCTTCACTTGCTTCCCCGATTCTTTCTCAACCAGTGCCTTGAACTCACAGAAATTTGAGTATGTCTCACTCTTCTTCTGCATGAAGAAGATCCAACACTTACGAGAAAAATCATCAACAAATATCACATAATACCTGTGCTTTTTTGTCGAAGCTACTGAGAAAGGTCCACACACGTCTGTGTGAATTCTCTCAAGGATCGTTGTGGCGCGACTATCCTTCTTGTGAAAGATGGCTTTCACAAATTTTCCCAAGGTACACCCCTTGCATTGATCTGACTGCGCAAGAGTGCCTTTACGAAGCCCAGTAGAAATCTTCTGCAGTATCTTCAAAGCTCCGTGGTGAAGGTGGCCCAATCTCCAATGCCATAGCTCGCCATCATCCCGGCTCACCACTCCTTCTGCCTTGCCTGCCATTGCTACACAGCCATCTACCTGCAATTGATAAAGGTTCTTAACTCGAACCCCTATCCTCCGGGTCTTACCAGTTGCCTTACTACGTAGGAAAGCCTTTCCTTCGCTAAAGACAACATCATATCCCTTTTCTTCTAACATCGCCACAGAGATAAGATTCTTCTTCAATCCTGGAACATGCATCACTTCCTTCAATACGAAGGGTTTACCAAACTCCCTCTCAAAGGAAATGGTACCGATACCGATCGCATTGTATCTACCATCATCACCCATCTCGATGTGCACTCCAAGATCTTTCTCATCCATATCAGTAAACAAATCTCGATCTCCTGTCATGTGAAAAGATGCACCACTGTCAAGAAACCACATTGAACCCATCACACTTGAGACCAAGCATGTGATCAGCAAAAATAATAGCTCAAACTGTGAGGCTAAGGCCTCTCCAGCTGCAGATCCAGTAGCCTGGTTATTTTTCTTCTTCTGTGGACAATTAGTGGCGTAATGTCCGTGTTGGTGATAGTGAAAGCACTTCACCTTGGACATGTCCTGCTTCTTGCCTTTCGCACCAGATTGAGAATCTTTCTTGCTCTTCCCATTCTTTTCTTTGGCAGCCAAAGCACAATTATCTTCATCAGAGTTCTTTGATGAAGATCCGTCCCTGGTACTCCGCCTTATCTCTTCTTGCACAAGATCCGACCAAAATTGCTCCCATCCTGGCAATTTCTCCTGACCATTGACAGAGTCCTGATAGGAATGCCAACTCTTCAGAAGCACAAGGAGAGCCAAGCTCACCAATTCCTCGTCATCAACAGTAACCCCCACACTTCCCATCTCATCCCTACATTGGATGAACTTCGTGAGGTACTTGGGCATACTGTCGCCTTTCTCCATTTTTATGTTTTTGAGTTTATCCTTGAGCGCCAACTTCCTCTGGTCGCTCTTGCTTTGAAATAAATTTGTCAAATCTTTCCACATCAAGAATGGAGAAGCCTTACCATGAAGGTTGGACACTATGTGATCCTTCACACCTTCCAACAGAATCCTTCGACACTTTGCTATCTTCTTTTGCCATGCGTCAAGTACGGCAACATCACTAGAAGTAGGCTTTGGAACTTCTGCATCTATGAACTCCTTCAACCCATTGTCATCTAGTACCGCCTCCATCTTGTCCTTCCATGCAATATAATTTGAGCTACCCTCAAGGGCGTACTCCAATCGCAATCCGTTGAAAGACATCTCAACTTTGACACCAAGAAAACACTGCTGCAAATTCGGATTCCACCAGCTCAAAACTCAACCACTTCAATGTTTTGCAATTGCTCCAATGATCAATATCGCTCTGATACCATGTAGAAATTTGAATAACTGATATATTATTCACCGAGATTATCCTGATCACACACTATTTTAGCTTCATGCATAATACAGAATCTCTTCTACCATTGATCATCACATGCGGAAATAAAATCAATTGCATGCACACATTAAAACCACAAACAATCACACATATGAACACAGTGTTTAATGGGAAAGCTTAAAGCTGAAAACCCCAACTATCTGTATATTGTATATCATGGAGATCATGTAACAATCATTGTACAAAGCTCCTCACAAGCTCTCAGCACAACCTCGAATTGCTACACACTATCAAGCTAGATCTAGCAAAACACATGCTCCAATATTTTGCCACTTGATAGCCAACCTCTATTGCGTAATAAATGCTATGGGATGGCTCATTAAATAACATAAAACACCTGGCTTGTACTGCGCAATCCTCATGGGCTTCTCCAATCACTGTGTGTTGCAAATAGCAATTGTATAGTCACAACTGATAGTTAACCTGCTCTTTCACCTATTTCTGCACTGGTCTCCATTGAAATTGTCCATGCACTGAAGTTAACTGATGCATTATTTAGTTGATTAATGAGTTTATAATTAGTGAATTAATTAATAATTAATTCACACCACTCTCACTAATTGTATCAATTATTTGAACTAGATACAAATAGCTCAACTATGTTTATATTAGTTAAACTGAATACAACTCCGCTGACTTCCTCAATCAACTCCACCAAACTCTGTCACATGAGTTCTAACTGAAGTATCCATGCAATAGCTCCACATAACCCTCAGGAATAGCGTAATTCCTTCTGTCAGCTCCCGTGCCACATCTGTGCACTTAAATGAAGTGCTCCAAGAGAATAAGATAATGTTTATAGTCCAAATATTGTTAAGAGCTAATAATATTCAACATATCTATTTTTAGATTGGCAATCTAAAAATAGATTCCGCCCAGTATGTCTAAAAATAGAATTCCATCTATTTTTTCCGACTTGACCAACCATCCACAAATAGCATCCTGCAACTCATAGAACATGATCCATATGTCTAAAAATATACATAGTCTAAAAATAGACTTTGCACCAAAAATAGCCTGCGGGCCCACTTAGTGAAGGCAACTTCTTTCCACTAAGCTCATCATCTTGTTGCAATCTCAACACGCAGTTCTAGAAGGGAGCCTCTAATGTGAAAAGGTCTAACTCATCAAGATGGTTTAAGGTTTGCAATATCTTTCTCATCTTATAAAAGGAGAAGGAGGGCAGCAAGAGAAAGTTGTTGATAGATCATATTTCCGAGTATTTTTCTGCTTAGACAAATACCTTTCTCTGTTGTTGAGTGGAGGATTGTATCTGGAATTCCTATGCAGGAGTTTCACCTCCTCCTTTGATGATTCAAGGAGGAAATTTTGCTGAATTGAACCACTATCAGGCTTGAGGCCAAGCTCCTACTTACATTGGCAGTGTTGATCCATTGAGGGTTTTGCTGTCTCTACAAGCTGCAGCAAGTGGTGATCTAGATCTACAGAGATCTAGTGTATTTTGAGAGCCTCTCTCCATGGAGTGGGTCCTTTGACCTCCTGGAAGAGTGTATCATTTCTTGTACTTCAGATCTGCAATTATTCAATATTTTTCTGTGTCATTTGAGCTACAGCGTTGTCCCATTGAGTAAACTGTGTTATTTATGTATGAGGGTTTGTAGGGTGTCTTGCTCATAGTTTAGATCAGAGATCTCTTGTGATGGGCTTTGCCTTCCACTTGGTGATCCATGGATTGTCTTGCTGATCTATGTTTTGTTCATATCTGATCCATTGTAATCAAATTTTATATTAAAAAATTTACTGCAACAGTTTCCAGATCTGCAACTTGTTTCTCAGATCTACTCTTATTCATGCATGATTTTGTCAAAATTCCAAGTGGATCTTGTAGAGAAAACTATATAGTTTCCAGATCTAATATAGATCTGATATTTTTTCCATAAACCTGCTCTAGATCTAAGTTATAACTTCCAGCTGCTGAACCTCCTGAAAAATAACGCTGCTGAAGCATTTCTGCAAATATACATGTGCTCCTGCTCTCTTTTCTGAAGATTTATTGATGTATTGGCTCATGCTTTCTACTATATAATGAAAGGGCTTTATCATAATTATTATTTGTTTATGTATTACTAAAATATCAGTTCCCTTGCTGATCTCCACTGAACATTAGCTAAAACTGCGCAATTCCTGAAGCAGTGCTTGCATTTGACTGCAGCCTTCCCCTTTGGGTGCTTTTTAGCTAGTCTACATTTTGGGAGATCTGTTTAATGTGCTTAAACTATTTTTTTTCTAATTAAATTCCATATATAAGTCACATACAACATAAAAAAGAGCAACCAAGTCCTTATCAGCGTTATTTTTGCACAATTTTACTTATACAATGTTTTCCTTGAGCACCTTGTTGTAATTCCTGAAAAAGGAATTATTTTAAGTTCTACAGACAGAGTCTGCAGTTGGCCAGGTAGCCTCTAGATTTCATCCTTTATTTTGAAAGGTGACATATCCAGTAAATTTCTCTGCATTCCATCTCTGAAATAGAATCTTGATATTCCTGAAAAAGGGATATTACAGTGGTATCGGAGCTCCACTCTTGGCACAACCTGTGCTATCATTGGAGCACCAGTCATGCTGCATTCTGAAGATGAAGATCCTCTTACTAAGAGGGAGAGGAGATACCAAACTAGAAGTCATAAAAGGTATGACTATACTACTGTTGACCTTGACAAGGGTCAAGATAAGGGGAAAGCCCCTGAATCTGTGAATGATAAAGATAAGGAAGCAGAGGAGTTTGCAAAAAATATCTTGGAGGCTATGAAAGATCTGTCCAAGGAGATAAAGGATATGAGGATGGATAGAATGAGGGAATCCCTTGGGATATTCCATCAAGGAGAAAGTTCTAATATGTCTCAATTTGGGACTGGTCAACTTGTGAGCTTGCCACAAGCTCCACGGGCCTCACAACGCTCTACAATGCCTACCTTCTTGGCTGTAGAGAATTAAAGGACTGCAAGAGCCAACCTCCCTAGAAGGGTAATTTGTAGAATATGACTCACAAAGTCAGAGGTTCAAGGATAACTTGAGCTTCCAATACTTTTTCCATCTCAAGGACCGAAGGAGACCATGGCAACAGTACAGAGATGGTGGTTTCTTCCAGGGGAGACACCATACTATGGGTAGGTTCTTTTTGCCCAAGTTCGATGGAACATCCTCTTGTTCTACCAAAGCATGGGTGGAAAATTTAGACATCTATTTCCAGTTGAATAAAGTGCCCGAAGTAGAAGCCATCAAGATTGTTGTGCTGCATTTTGAGGGAGAAGCCCACAACTGGTGGTTTCATGGACTATCTACATTGGGACACAACAATGTGCCTACATATGCTGAGTTCACTAGGAGACTAGTGAAGAGATTTGATCGGAAAGACCCAGAGGCCCCTTTTATAAGCTTGGAAAAGATGAAGAAGATAGGAGATGCAAAGGCCTATATCTTTGAATTCCTGAGATTGTCAGTAATGGTCCCCAATCTATCCATAGCAAGGAGAGTCTACATGTTCATTGATGGCCTGGAGGAACCTTTGCATGGGTTGGTTAAGTCTACCAAGCTCATCACTTTGCATGATACCATTGAGAGAGCTAGATATCTCCAAGATGCCTTGCCAAGGGAAAAGGCAACTTTCCAAAGCAAAGCCCCTCATTCCTCTAAGGGGAAGGAAGGGAAAGCTGCTCCACCCAAGGAGAGCTCACTAAAGAAGCCTCTTGACCTCTATCTCCGGAGGGAGTTGAGGAAAAAGAGATTGTGTTTCACTTGTCAAGAGCGATGGGTATCGGGACATAGATGTGCTACTGGGAGGGCACACTATATAGAAGTCTTCTCAGACTTGGAGGAGGAGGATGGGAATGAAGGACCTAGGAGGGGTCACAATGCTGGTGATGATGAGGAGGAAGATCAATCACCATCCATAGGTGAAGAGGGAGCCTTTGCTCCAACAAGTGGGACTCTTGCTTCTTTGAGAGGAGTGCCCAAATATTTGACCTTAAGAGTGCAAGGTTCAGTCATGGGCCAAAGAGTGTCTATTTTGATTGACAGTGGGGCAACCCACAACTTTATTGATTCTCACCTTGTGTAGAGGAGAGGGATCCCCACTGACACTTTTGATGGGTTGTCTGTTTTGGGTCTGGGAGATAGAACTATGCAGTGCATGTAGTATGTTCCATCACTTTCTGTGACTATGGGAACCTACACCTTGGTGGACCATTTCTTTGTAGTTGACATGCCAGACACCAACATCATCTTGGGTGTCCAGTGGTTGATTACCTTGGGAAAAGTCACCACTGATTAGAAGGCTTTGTAGATGGAGTGGGTGGACTTGAAGAGTGGGAAACAAAAAATCATTCAAGGCATGCACACCTATCCTTCACCTGATGTTTCCACCCAAACAACAGAGATGGAATTGCACAGTGGGGGCAGGGACCTCACAGTTCCTTCTCTCATGTTTATGAGAATTTTGCAAGTAACATTCCCACCTCAAGGCAAGCCACTTGGAATGCCATTGGATTCTGATCATGTGGGGGAAGCCTCACAAAGTGCTGGAGCAATGGAAGAGAAAGTCACAACGCTGTGGGAGGAAGCAAAGGGGAGGATCAACCTTCCCACAAATAATTTTGGCATGTGTAATGCCAAAGAAACAATCAGCAACAAGGCAAGCACCACCATAGATGCATCAGCAACGATGTCCTTGTTGAGTTGTGTAGATCCATATTGGAGGTCTCAATTCCTTGTGGAGTACTCCAAATATCTGCACACCGGGATGATATTAGATGGCATGAAGCAAGGAGGAGGCTATTTGGTCCATGAATGGGTCATCTATCATCTTGGTAAAGTATTCTTGTCTCAAGCCTCCAAGCTTAAGTAAGAGATACTACAAAGAGCACACAAAGAGTTCCTTTCCAGCTATATGCAATCAGCAAAGATCTACTCCCTAATCATGAGGAGTTTTGATTGGGAGGGTATGAAGGAAGAACTACATCAGCACTATGATTGGGAGGAACTACACCAGCACTTACAAGAGTGCAATAGTTATGAGGAGATGGGGCAGCCAAAGGATTCTATGCAGGAGACATTTCAGTCATCTCTTCCTTCTCTTAAAAGAGGAGAAATGCCCATGCCTAACTTCATGTGTGTGGGAGATTTTAATGGTAAAGAATCTGATCTTATGGAGCATATTTATTTTTCTGATTTGACACATTCTCTTACCATATGTATGCAGGCCATGGCTCCTACAAGGAGTGATATTACATGCAGATCTCATGGCATTGATGAGGTAAATAAAAATTCTAAATCTAGCCACTCCCTTGAGGTGCAAAGCGAGATTATATATCATGATGGGTGCTTCCCAAAGGCACCCAACTTGGGAATCACTTTCAACCATGTCAAAGTGACCCATGCAGCAAAGATGTGGTGGGAATACCACTTGCCACACTCAGATTTACTCAAGACAAGGAGTGCATTGCATTGGTATCCTATGTGGGATTGTGACCCACCTCCTCAAGTGCACATTTCAGTTTGCATATATTTGATTTTGCTTCCTTACATATATGATATATTGGTATTGTTTATGGGTTTTTATGGGAAAAAAGTGGGCAGTGTATATGTACCACATGGGATGGAACTTTATCTTGTACTTCATGATACATGTTTTAGATGTGACATTGCTACCCACGTTTATTTCTGTTGAGTTTTACACTCCTGAAGGGATAGACTATGCCCCTATCATGTTAGCATTAGAGGAGAAATTTCTGATGTATTGTCATGATGAGCACTTGGTCCATGATGAAAGCTTGATCCTTGATGGTGCCATCAATGGAGGAGGAGAAGAACTACAGCTCTTACCTTGTCAGTTGCTTAAGGACAAGCAACATTTTGGAGGGGAGGACTGACAGTGGGGCACCCCTTAGCCCTGGTTTTCCTCCACAGTCCAGGTTTAGCTCAAATTTTCCACCAAAGTTGTGCGCATGATTGCATTCAATTTTTCATGCCCAATCAACTCCACATCCGGGAAATCTCTGCACTTCCCTTATTCTACGTTGGCAATTCAAACAAATAAGTCGGGTTATTTTAATATCTCAATTCAGAGAATTGAGATATTAATTCAACATTCCTCCATAGCTATAACTGACAGTCCATTTACATGTACATGTATTAGACCCCGTTCACATATTTCATATTTCATACTGCGCAAACCATTATACGTAATATATCCATATATATATCGCGGCGCCCTTCAATTATTAACAAAGTCCAACAATAATACCTTTATTAACTCGTAAACCTTCATACATATTTGATTGGGCCCCACACATACAATCAATAACCAATCAAACGCATGCAACCATACCTTACTTATCATTCGCGCACCTTGGTTATCGTTCGCGCATCTCCAACAAGTGATCACCGTCCGATGGCCTTTTCCCAGATCAACGGCTCTGAGAAATATCGCTCAGCGTCCTGGTACGATGGATAACATGTGATGGCGCGGGTTAACCGATGGTTTTATAATTCATTTAGGGACACATGTCAGTTGCTCTATGGAATCGCTGCGAATTCGGGAATACCGCTTGTCCAACGGATGGTGGTGCGATGAAACCCACGGTTTCACTCCAAACCACCATTACTGTTCGTCTGATCGTGGTTCCAATTCTCCACTCCAGGTTCCGCTCGGCTTCCGCTTCTATACAAAAAGGTTCTTTCCATCCATTTAATCTGACGCAGAGTTCTGCCCATACATAACCCTTGCGGCTATGGTTCACAGTGCTCCTTGGACCATTAATCACACTTCCATGATAGCTTCAATCGATATCGACGGACACAATCAGTCACCAAGTTCTTAATTGCTATATATTCAATTACTCTCATTGAGATCACACATATAATCAAGGCACCTACTGACAAGAAAGCCGCTTTCTTCAATGACACACAGTATTCGTTAACCAAAGGTAAAAGCCCACCATGATTTCTCAACAGGGTTTCACTTCATATGCAGAGACTCATACTATACATGATTATAGTGGATAATCAACAACACACAAATACGCAAGGTATTCCTCACGCAGAGTTCAAGCAACAAATGCACAGTTATACTGAGATAATTTCCCCATATAATTCGACCAAGAAGACCTAAAGTCACACACGGGATTTATAACAATTCTCCATAAACAGATATATATATACATACATATACAGGATAAATCTCAACAAATTCTTACAATTTCATGACAAGCCAGATATTCAGTTTATTGGCCATTTCCCTCCTATTTTGTTGCTGAAGAGGTCCTCTACCTCTCTCCAGCTCTCTCTCTGATTCTCTCTCTCCCCCATCTAACCTCTTCAGGGTTACATTTATACAAACAGTTCAGCAACTCTTAGTATTCCAATTCCTGAATCTAGACTCAATAACTGAATTAATCCTAAACTGACCCTTCGTATTCCTATCTCCACCAACTTCTCATGTTCTCAAAATGACTTGAGAACAATTACAATTTTCTACCAACTTTATTCAACTATTAATATTTACAAGAAATTCAAGGAACATGGGACCCCCTATGTCTACTTATGTACAAAGAAACTTTTGAGCCTAATGCTCCTGCATCAAGGACTGTAATGTTCCCACTTAGCCTTAGCTAAGAGTAACATTCAATTTTGTTTTAATTTATGCTTCATGAATAAATGAATAAAGGAGGAAATGTAAAACTCCTAAAAAGACTGAATAAATCAATGCCCATGTGAACAATGACAAATCAGGGCTCTGTAAATAATCACTTGCAGGTGTGAAAGAGGTTTGACCTAAAGACTGGGTCAACCTTGACCAAATCAACAGCGCTGTATAGGTTCATTGCATCTCCAAAAGGGACAACACAGTTCTAGAAGGGAGCTTTTAATGTGAAAAGGGCTAACTCATCAAGATGCTTTAGGGTTTGCAAGAGCTTTCTCATCTTATAAAAGGAGAAGGAGGGCAGCAAGAGAAATTTGTTGATAGATCATATTTCTAAGTATTTTTCTGCTTAGACAAATACCTTTCTCTGCTATTGAGTGGAGGATTGTATCTATAATTCCTATGCAGGAGTTTCACCTCTTTGTTTGATGATTCAAGGAGGAAATTTTACTGAATTGAACCACTATCAGGCTTGAGGCCAAGCTCCTACTTACATTTCCAGTGCTGATCCATTGAGGGTTTTGCTTTCTCTACAAGCTGCAGCAAGTGGTGATCTAGATCTACAGAGATCTAGTGTATTTTGAGAGCCTCTCTCCATGGAGTGGGTCCTTTGACCTCCTGGAAGAGTGTATCATTTCTTGTACTTCAGATCTGCAATTATTCAGTAGTTTTCTATCTCATTTGAGCTACAACGCTATCCCACTGAGTAAACTATGTTATTTATGTATGAGGGTTTGCAGGGTGTCTTGCTCATAGTTTAGATCAGAGATCTCTTGTGATGGGCTTTGCCTTCCAGTTGGTGATCCATGGATTGGCTTGCTGTTCTATGTTCTGTTCAGATTTTATCCATTGTAATCAAATGTTATATTCAGAAATTTACTGCAACAGTTTCCAGATCTACAACTTGTTTCTCAGATCTACTCTTATTCATGCATGCTTTTGTCAAAATTCCAGGTGGATCTTGTAGAGAAAACTATAGAGTTTCCGGATCTAATATATATCTGATATTTTTTCCATATATATGCTCTAGATCTAAGTTGTAACTTCCAGCTGCTGAACCTCCTGAAAAATAATGCTGTTGAAGCATTTCTGCAAATATACTTGTGCTCCTACTCTCTTTTCTGAAGATTTATTGTTGTATTGGCTCATGCTTTCTACGGTATAATGAAAGGGCTTTATCATAATGCTTATTTGCTGTTGTATTACTGAAATATCAGTTCCCTTGCTGATCTCCACTGAACATTAGCTAAAACTGCGCAATTCCTGAAGCAGTGCTTGCATTTGACTGCAGCCTTCCCCTTTGGGTGCTTTTTAGCTAGTCTACTTTTTGGGAGATCTGTCTAATGTGCTTAAACTGATTTTTTTCTGATGAAATTCCATATATAAGTCACATACATCATAAAAAAGAGGATCCAAGTCCTGATCTGCGTTATTTTTGCACATTTTTACCTATACAACGTTTTCCTTGAGCACCTTGTTGTAATTCCTGAAAAAGGAATTATTCCAAGTTCTATAGATAGAGTCTGCAGTTGGCCAGGTAGCCTCTGGATTTCATCCTTTCTTTTGAAAGGTGACATATCTATTAAATGCCTCTGCAGTCCATCTCTGAAATAGAATCATGATATTCCTAAAAAAGGGATATTACACTCTTCCAAGTAATTGGAGGAAAGAGGATGCTACATCGGCAGAGGTAGTGGATGCCACTGTTTATCAATAGTTGGTGGGTTCGCTCATGTATTTAGTTAATACAAGACCGAACATATGCTATGCGGTGAACCAGCTTTCACAAGAAATGGTTAAGCCTACCAAGCTCTTTTGGAAGGTAGGAAAGCATGTCCTGAGGTATCTCAGGGGCACATATGAGTATAGATTATGGTACAGACAGACGAATGAGGTAGAGTTTCATGGCTTCTCGAATGCAGATTGGGCAGGCGGCCCAACAGACAGAAAGAGCACATCAGGAGGGATTTTCAGTATCGGATCTACAACAGTTTCTTGGTACAACAAGAAAAAAATATCTATGGCACTCAGTTCAGCAGAAGCATAATACATGGCAGCAAGTCAAGCTGCATGTGAGGCTATCTGGATGAGGAAGATCCTAGTCGGTTTGTTCGATTCACATTTAGATCCTATAGTGATACATTGTGATAATTAGAATTGCATTAAACTCTCGATTAATCCTGTGTTTCATGATAGATCTAAACATATTGATATCTGGTATCATCATATCAGAGATTTTGTGCAGTGGAAGATCATTTTGCTTCAGTACATTCCTATGGAAGATCAGGATGCAGATATTCTAACGAAGGCGCTCACCAGGAGAAAATTTGAATACCATAGAGGCAAGATCGGGGTGAAGGATAATCCCTATCTTGTTGAGAGGGAGTGTTGAGATTCAACAAGATGATGAGCTTAGTGAAAATGAGTTTCCTTCACTAAGTGGGCCCACAGGCTATTTTTAGGTGCATGTCTATTTTTAGACATGGTGATCATATTTCAGAAGTTGCAGGATGCTATTTGTGGATGATTTGTCAAGTTGAAAAAATAGATGAAATTCTATTTTTATAATATTGGGTGAAGTCTATTTATAGATCGTCGATCTAAAAATAAAAGTGTCAATTATTATTAGCTCTTAATAATAATCCGATAATAAACAACAACTTATTCTCTTGGAGCACTTAATTTCAGTGTACAGATTTGGAAAATCAGTGAGCTGAAGGAATTACGCAATTCCTAGTGTTTATTGGTGCTTCATGCATGGAGGACTCATTTAGAATTGAAGTGGAAAAGTTATGACAGAGTTGGGAGAGTAGTTCATGGAGTCGTTATTCAGTTTAACTTAGTTAATGGAGTTAAACTCAGTTGAGCTAGTTGTATCTATTCTAACTGAATGATACACTAGTGAGAGTGGAGTGAATTAATTAGTTAATTAATTCACAAATAATAACTCATTAATCAACTAAACAATACAGTAGTTAACTACAGTGCATGTCAGTTCCAGTGGAGACCCAGTGGAGAGATAGGTGAAAGGGAAAGATGGACTATTTGTTGTGACTATAGTGATGCATTGATTGCACCACACACACATTGGAGTTTCCAATGAGGATTGTGCAGTCAAGGCAAGTGTAATTCGAATTCATTCAGAGGTATTATTTAGCAAGATTGCGCAGTGGAGGTAGGCTATCAGGTGGCAAGAAATCGGTGCATGGATTTGCAGATTTCTTATGATTAGTGTGTGACGATTGATTGTACTGAGAGCTTGATGTACTAAGCTTTGTATGATATTGTTACATGATCTCCATGATACATAATATATGATAGTTGGGGTTTTCAGCTTCAGGCTTTCCTGTTAAACAACTGTGTTATGTGCGATTGTTTCTATTTACTTCATGTGTTTGCAATTGATTTTAATTTCCACAAAATATTAACAATGGAAGGATTCTGTATTTAGAAAGAAGATAAATATTATTAGATCAGGAGAATCTGGATATATACATGCATCTTGTATATAATTTCTACATCGACTTGGTCTTGGAGGAATAAATGGATTTTCTTGACTAAAAATAAATATTTTTCTTTGTTACAATGAGTCCAAATGGGACTATAATACATGACATAAATTCTTATTTGTCCTAGAAAAACGTAGAAGCACAAAGAACATTCTTTTGACCTAGACTTGAGCATGAAACCCATACTTTGAATAAAATAAAATTATTTTTCTTTCATTTCCTTTCTTTATACAAAATATACTATGTCATGATTACAAAAGGTCATTATGAAGGCCGAACCTAGTTAAAATTTCCAACAAATATAGTCATTTTTTTTTCTTGCTATGTAATGTGAGCCCTGAGATGACTAGCATGTCTAACCTATGACTTGATTATTCATGGCCAAGTGGCATCTAAGACATCAAAATCACCCAGGGATCGCATTCGGCCTAAGCCACACTCACCCCTTAGCATGGTTGGATTTTTCCCACGATGTTTCAAACTAGACCGGACCTTTTCACCATAGAGTTCTTTAATAGAACACCATGTCACAATATTCTCTAGACTCCGATGCCTTTATTATTATTATTATTATTATTTTGTATACAAATTTGCTTATGAATAGTATTTTGCTTATATTAAATTTATTATTTTTATATTTTAAATCTCATATAACATATTTTTGGATGGATATACGATGATACTGATGATGAATTCCCACTAAAATCTAAGGTAAGTGATTGTGAATATTATTTATCATTTTTTTTAGGCTTGAAAAGCATTAAGAAAAGTGTTCCAAAATCACCATAGTTTTATTGACTTAAAAGGTCAATAAGGTTAATAGTATGAAGAATATTTTGAAATTTAGATTAAATGTGAGCATAAGTTTGAAAATATAAGAGAAAGTGATTTTCATTTTCAACCATCTTAGTGTTGTAAACTTGATGTAAAGGTGACAGAGTCTTTTATTGCATGTGTTTTGGGAATTGGCAAACTTCTAGTTTCATATGGGGATCTTATTTTCACAATGTTTATTTTCTTTTTTACACCATGGTGTTTTGGGAATTAACCAACGTGTAGTTCCACTATGCAACTCCTCTTTTAGCAATGTTTATTTTCTTCTTTACACTAGTAAAGACCGAGATATTTTTTATTTTTGAGATTGGGGTTAATCACCTCCTAATAATACTTATTTTTGTTTCCTTTTTAGCTCTAACTCTTCACCATCTCACAATTTCCCCTTAAATTGCAATGTAATAATTCAAGACTATCCTTATTTTGCAAATGATGTCCTCCTTTATCCTTCAATGAACCATGTTGTTTATTAAGTTCTACCAAATATGGTTGATATAACTGCGACCTACTACATTACCATCTCTTCAATATTGAGTTGTAAATATCATCTCATTTATCTTTATATATTAATTTTATAGTATAAGAATAATTAACCCCATTAAAAATATTATTATATAAAAAATAAAAAAAGCAAGTAAACATGTCACAAACCGGGGAACAATATGTTGAATAGAAAAATTAAGAATGTAAATGTCTAATCATAAAATCATGTAAAATTTATAGTATTGATCATCGTCGATGGGTAGCTCACTTCCGTGATGAAGGACCCATGTTCAAATCCCCTTATTTATTTGTTTGTTGTGGTGATCACACCTACTAGTTATATTGGTGGTCACACCTAAGGGTTATAATGGTAGCAATATAGAAATAGTGGTCATCACACCTAAGGTTATAGAGGTGGTCACACCTAAGGGTTATAGTGGTAGCAATATAGAATCATCCCCAATGGTGGTCGCACCTAGGATTTATAGTAGTAGCCATAAGAATCAACCTTATGCCATGAGTGATCATACCTAGGAATTATAGTGGTGGTCAAACTTGGTCTCATAAAATATCAAATAAAAATATATAAAATTAATCACATCAAATATATATATATATATATATATATATATATATATATATATATATATTATATATATATATATATATATATATATATATATATATAGATAATGTACATTGGGTTTTGGATATATGATGTCCTTATGTGAAGTCATCGCTTCAATTCCCCGCCTAGATTGGAGTGATATATTGGACATGATGAAGATATAGTCTTGCATATAAACGAAAAATATTAGTAAAATATAAAATTTATTTATGACATTTTTTAAAAATTCACACACACTTGATCTAACTAATAGAAGAAATGACTTTTTTTCAAGCTGGTTAATTTTAAGTTGTTTAGCTTCAGGTTTTTTAGGGCTTTGAATCCATTTATGCATTCCAAAATGTATTTTAAACATCAAACAATCACAATCTTGCTTGAAATTGTATTGTTAGATTACCCTCAAAAGAGACATTTGGTCTAATTGTGGCTATACATACATACATACATACATACATACATACATACATACATACATATATATATATATTCTATTTTTCAATGATTTTTTTGATTAATTCTTTGAAAAATATATTTTTTATTAATTCAAAAATAAATTAATAAAATTTTTATTTTTTATTTTAAATATTTAAAAATTCAATGTAGAAAATTATTTTTAAAAAAATGAATTCAAGAGCAGGTCCACTCCATTAATGAGAGAAATCAAGAACACAAAAAATATCAAACACAATTGTTCCTGCTCCTCATGAGCATTAGTAGTTGCAAAGATTGATCAATTTCGTCATTGAAAATTAAGGGAAGCCATCTAAATTGAGAAGCAGGTGAATAATCCCAACATGACCTTTAAAAATCAAGTAAAAATTGGAATGAATAATCTCAGCATGACCTTTAAAAATCAAGTAAAAGTTGGATTTCTGCTCTTTCTTCATAAATCTCTCATGTTTCCTTTTTTTTTTAATGATATTATTCTTTGATAAAGATTTGTTTTTTATTAATAATTTTTCATATATATTAAAATAATCATATACCATTATAATTTACTTTATAATAGACAACTTTAGTAGGCCTAACAGTTTAGAGCATGTGTTTCCTCCTAAGAAGTCACAAGTTCAAAACTAGTTATTATAGATATTTGTCTTCTAGTATATTTTTTGTTTTTTCATATTTTTACTTATTATTTATTTATTTTTTTAGTTTTATAGATATTGTTTTAACTAACTGTAAATTATTAAAAATTTCTTATATAATACAATTTTTAATTTTTTTTTGGGTAAAAATGACTAACTACTTCATTTATTAATTACATAATATCTTTCCAAAAAAACAATCTAAAGAACAATTTATTATGAAGAAATCTTTCGGTAATAATCACATTACAATGAACAAAGTCTACGCGTTTCGAACCAACCAATGTGATTCATCATCAAGACTGTTCATTTCGAACCAACCAGTGTGATTCATCATCAAGATTGTTCATTGTAATGTGATTATTACCAAAAGATTTCTTCATAATTTATCAATGGATCACAGAAGCCAGAAATCTTTTAATAATCTAAAGAACAATATAAATCAGAAAAAGTTGAAATAAAAAATTATAAAATTATTTTTCAAAATATATAACATTATTTAAAATAATAAAAATGAGAAAAATTTGATTCTCAAATAAAAAAAATATTCTTCCTTGCAAGCACTAAAAACAAACAATACATACTTACTGAAATTAAAAACTAAAATAATAAATTTTAAATATTATTTTAGATATCTAAAAATATAATTTGATGAATTATTAAAAACTAAAATAATTAATTTTAAATTTTATTTTAGATATCTAAAAATATAATTTGATGAATTACTTTTAAAAAGTGTTGACAAATTTATAACATCATTTAAAATAATGAAAATGCAAAAGCTTTGATTCTCGAATAAAAAATACTCCCCCTCGTAGGAACGGAAAACAAACCAAAACTAAAAGCAAATAAAAAGAGTAGTTCCAGCATTAAAATGGAGAAGAAAAGATTAAAAGTTAGACATTTGTTGATCCCCCCAAGAATCTTCTATCCTCGAATGGGTTGCGTTAAACTACCGTGCATTTTGCTTACCTCAAGTACACGGCGCGTTAATACTATTTTAAAACAACTCTGCAAAAATGGATAGAGATAGGTGACCTAATTTGAATTTTCTAAAACAACAACAGAAATAATTAAATTTTCAATGTTCAACAATATTAACGACAATCATTAAATGCTAAGCAATATTAACGACAACGATTACTTAAATATTTCCATTTTATATTTCAATGATATTAACGACAATCATTAAATGTTAAGCAATATTAACGACAAGATTACTTAAATATTTCCATTTTATATTTCAATGATATTAACGACAATCATTAAATGTTAAGCAATATTAACGACAACGATTTCTTAAATATTTCCATTTTATATTTCAATGATATTAACGACAATCATTAAATGTTAAGCAATATTAACGACAACGATTACTTAAATATTTCCATTTTATATTCCAAGTGAGGGTCAATGCATTGTATAGTGCCAATCTTCATAGTTGGTATTAGTCATCTCATTGAAAAAAAATAGCAGGACAATTCTGAAAAATAAGATAGAGATTGGTGACCTAATTGGGAATCTCTAAAACAAGATCATCAGAGATTATGTCATAGTCTAAATTAACCCTGTGCACTTGTGAACTAGTTAAATGTTCAATAATACTAACGATAACAATTAATTTTTTATTTTATTTTATTTTTACTTTAAAAAAACCTATACCAACAACATTTTCTAAATTATATTAATATATAATTAAAATTAAATTTTTTTAATTCTTTTATAAAAGATATATTTTATATGGGTTTATTTTAAAACTACTTTTGTTTGGTTAAGAACTCAACAAATTAACAATCCAAAATTTAAGAGGTATTTGGTAGGCATGGATGGAATTTGACGTTCAAATTGCTTATCATAGAGTGATTTGCTCGTCAAATAAGGTTAAATTTTTTGTGAAACCATCAAAGTCTTTTGCTGAAGCTCAAATTGCTGGCCATAGGGGGTGATTTGCCCGTCAAATACAGTTAGAAATTTTGTCAAATGATCAAGATCTTTTTGTTGAAGCTCTGAAAATGCATAAGAAAGTGTGAAAATCGTCAATTTTAACTTGTAAGTCTATTTTGAAATTCCAACCAGGATAGTAGAGGTGAAAGTCTACCTCTTACTAATGAGATAATCCTAGATAATGATTACCCTCACTACTGAGACAACTTAATTATGATAAATTTTCAAAAAAAAATGCATTGTATAGATCTAAAACACAAACTTCAAAAACCAATTCACAAAGTCATTGAAACTAGAGCTACATGTAAAATTAACTCTAATTTCTTTCTTATTATTTTGATATTCTAAGTGAGTTTTACAATGTTCAGTTTACAAAAACTTTTTGCCTAAAAATATAAATGTATATAAGTTACAATATGCTTGGTTCTGAAATATCAATTATTTTTTCATACTTTTTTGAAATTTGGCTTATATAATTTATAAATTAAAAAAAATAAAAAATTAATAATCACATACTAACTAATTTTGTCCACTCCTTTTGAACCAATTATGATTCATCTTCAACACAATGAGAAAACCAACTATTGCTTTCACACTGTTAAGAGAACCAACTATTGCTTTCACACTGTTATGTGGCTAAATCTGTCCCTCATTCTTTCGAACAAGATTTTTTCATTTACTATTTATGAAAAAAAATATTCACATTTTTATATTTTTATATGTGAAGTTTCTCTCTCTGGTGAGCCTGCTTTTTCAATCCTTCAGTGTCTTTTCACTGCAGACAGAGTGGCCTTTAACAGTCTTTTTCACTACCGAAAGAGCACAAGCTCAGTTCCCGCTTCCTAAGACCACATCATTGAGTGCGTAAAATTCCATCCTCTTAGCGCAATTTGCGCTGGTGAACACTCAATTTTGCGATAACGTTGCTTTTGACTTCCCATGATTTTCTGGCTTTGATTTTTGTAAGTAGGCCCTCATTGTTCATACCATAATCCAAATTCTTCTTCATTGTCACAGACATTTATGTTCGCCATCGCATTTTGTTCACACATCTGTTGTTGCTGTGTGAGAGTATGCTACCTACCTTTTACTTTAAAATTCTCCAATCTAAAAATATCTCACTGATTGTGCTTGAGTGTTTGGCTGATAATGATTCAAAGTAGCAGGTTTTAGGTTTTTTTATAAAAAGTATCCAAAGTACCAAAGTTTTTTTTATGTGAAGTTCGGTTGATAATTGATCCGGTTTAAAATGGTTCTTAATTAATTTTTTTATTTAATTTGTTTAAAATTAGAAAGAAATTTATTGAAATTACAAGTTTGATAAATAAACACTATACAATAATGCTTTATTAGTTTTCCATAATACTGAATCCATAAAAAAAATAAAAAAACCAATTTAAATAATATAACATTTCATCTCAAAATTTTCCACCAAAAAATAACATTAAAAAAAACTGGGATACGTTCTAAATCATTTCATGCTATCCATATCTTTAATTCATTTCATGGGATAAGCAAAACTGAAAACCACGGTCAGACATTTAGAACCACGGTCAGACATTTAGTTGATTAAAAACCAAATCCACTCTCTCGTATTGTTATATTAAGATTCATAATGATATTCTCCGCAAGACAGTATTAGATTTGATATCGTAACGTTTGTGTCCCTTAATTATGGGAATCGTTCCAATACCAAGGGATTGTAATTTGAAAGCTCCCGCCTGGTATAAAGTGCTCATAATTTGAAAGCCCCACATGGTATAATTTAAGGGCTCATAATTTGAAAGCCCCACATGGTATAATTTAAAATTTAGCGGCATCATTTCATATAATTATGAAACGAGTAGTCCCTTAATTATGAAATAGCATTTTATTTTGGGCCATGTACATTTTTTTTACATTGCAGTTTTTTTATATTTTCATCAGTGATATAATTGCTTGGGGTTGTGGTTCACGGTGAAGGTTGCAAGATGTTAGATTGGGAAGGTTCGGATTTGATGCAATTCATCAAAAGGTCGTACAGGGGAAAATTTTGACCTATACCAAAGCTATAACCAAATTAATACTTTATAATATTATGCTAGATAAAGATGTAAGTCTAATAAACAAACCAATTAACTAAAATTACATACAAAGAATATTTTAAAGTTTTATCTAATTGAGATGTTTATTTCATTTTAAACATATTTTAATATTTATTTTTATTTAAATTTTATAAATTTATTATAAACATATTAAAATTATTTATTTATTTATTTAATATATTTTTTAAAAATATATTTAAATTATATATTATATAATATATTAATAAGCTCTCATGGTGGCAGTTTAGTTGGTGATCATTGCATTATGAAATATTATATAAATTATGAGATTAAAGTTTACATTTCCATAGGTGTTTAGCTCACAAAATTATAATAATAATATGATAATAAATTAGTTTGAGAATAAATATTGAGATGTCTTGTAATAATTCTCAATACTCAATTAAAATTATTTGTTTTTGCTTGTAAAATGTTAGAAGTTCAAATCCATAAGGGCATAGAGTATGTACACCTCTTTCAAATCATCTACTTGGCTATGATCTTAAAAATAGATTATTATTTTAACTTGTCATTTTCATATTGAAATATTAACAATAATTTTTTTGTGAAACCCATATTTTAACAATTTAACCAAAATCCAAAATTGTACCTTAAATTTGCCAATCCAGAGAGAAAAATTTAAAATTGAATTAAAAAAAAATACATAAGAATAACTAGAAACGAATTGAAGTTGTTTTGGACCGGTGTTGTTCGTGTTATTGTAGTTACGAAACTGCCCCTTTCCTTCTAGACTATTGGGGGTCTACCTATATGGTCCCCAGATCTAGAAGACAAGTCTTTTGGCCCCCATGCCCAAAAATCGAAAAAAAATTAAGCTCAATCTCCCTCTCTGTTTGTGATTCTATTAGGAATTTCTAACTTTGTAAAACTAAAAAATAACTCTCCATGTTATGGCCTTCTCTACTATCTTATATGTTCAAATACACCATCTCCCAGCCTCCTTGTTGTCAGCCTCCTCCCATCCATTTCTCCCAATTCCTTTCGTTGTCACCCTCCTATCTTCTCGACCCTTCTTTTCCTTTTTGGCTAGAGGCAATTATATTCCTAATTGAAATGAAGCATTGAAATGGTTCATTTATTTAGTTTAGGAATTAATAATATTGTATCTCATTTAATTTCCAATTTAATTATTCTTTTATTTATAGATTTAACAAATTTCTTTATTTTAATATATAAATAAATTTTTTTTTTTTAAATGAGACTAAATTCCTATTAATATTGTACAAAATAATATTACAATCCATGAAGAATAGGGTGGAAAACAAAAGAGAACCATCCCACCCATGTTCTTATATTATCTCGAACATGCCTCAAAAAAATTTGCCCTATACAGGGAAACCAACTTATAATGTCAAAGAGGAGTTGATTACACATAGACGATGTCCAAAAAAAGCTAGCTAAATGCATATGAAATCAAATAGAAACTAGAAATCTCAAGAACCTGCTTCTTCTTAGAACTATGATCATACTCATTAGGATTTTCTTTGAGCGTCGGGTAACCATGTTCATGTGGAGGCAAGATCGACTGAACAGTGAGAGGAATTGACATTTTCTCTAGCTTCTTTTCCTTGGTTAGCAACAAGCTAATGAGGTGTGTTGAATCCTACAATCCACATTTTACAAAGGATTTTCTTCCAAAATCCAACATCATCCCAAGGAGAGGCTATTAGAAGTGTTGGTGGACGAATTTTCCCTAGTCTTAATTGGGAGGCTCGGTGGCTTATGAGTGACCAGTGGATGGACAGTAAGGACTTTGGATTTCCTCACCTTCGCATCACGAATAGTCCTTGACACCTTCTGAGCACTGGTCTCCCTATTTGTCTCTTGAAGCTGACCCTACCCTTTCCCAACACAGTCATCAGGCCTGGCTAAGAAAGGAACAAAAGCGACTAGAATAACTGAACTAGAACATTCAAGCCTGCTACCTATGGGGAAAGTAATTCTTGTAGTGTCAACCAGAACGTTCATGGCATACATAAATTGGTCTAAATCATGTCTGTAATGGAGGATGAGATCCCTTAAGCACTCAGACTACAATTGGGAATCCTAGAGGGTTCTATCCAAAAGGTTCATAACCCTCCAAAGCCGAATATCCCCATTATTATCAAAAAAATTTGCCTCCTTGGCCGCAGAGGCCTAAAAATCCTCTGTCAACTGGTGAATGTGCATCAGAATATTTGTTGCAAACCCATAAGGATATTTCTCCAGACGCTAGCAAGACCCACGAGCATTTTCACTCCTCCCTTTGTTGCCCATTAAGAGGAATTGATGACGAGTCATTGACTCAAGATGCCCAACCATGGAAATGGTCCACAACAAATCCAGAGTTGACTCTCAGTGAAGGAAAAACCACCTGGAGCTCAGAGCACAACCGTAAAACATAAAAATGAAACTCCAAACAGCCTTAAAATGCCAAACTGGATCCATTAACATCCCCTGAGCATCCATTGAACGTGTCTTAAGAAGTACGTTGATTATGTTGAACAATGGCAGAAGAGAACTTAAAGAGGGGAGGGTCATCATGTGCCAAGAGGTATGATGTGATGACACGTGCCTTTTCTCTCACACATGCCTATGTCGCATCACCGTAAAATTCTTATGCTTATGTGTTGTCACCGGCATCCAAGGAAATAAATTATTTTATTTGCTTTAATCAAATTAAATAAATTTAATATATACATACATACATACACACACACACACACACACACACACACACACACACACACACACACACACACACACACATATATATATATGATTTAAATGATTAATAATATATATAGGTATATAAGAGTGATACACATATTAAGGCCCTACTTGATATATTTATATATATTGTTTGTAATTGTAGGTGAGTCGTTACATTTTTAATCGTAATTGAGAATTTTGTATTAATATAAATATGCTTTGTATGCCCAACTAAAGTCCATATTTTCATCAAAAATTTATTTCTAGCTTAATTTTTTTTCTAAGGCCAAAGAATTACTTTTGTACACATGTCAATCAAATTAGATCATAAGTCCTAGTTGTGAATATTGTACATTAAATGCCCAAGATTTTACAGGTTTTTACTTGCATGATAACTATTATTAAAAGGGATTATTGACCGAACCTAGAGGAGAGATTGTGTGAGTATCTATACTTAAATTGGGCATATAACGAGGAGAAAAACTAGTAGAGTTTACTGAAGAGGAGGAAGACTTAGAACTATGCTCCTTTGAGAGTTTCAAATCCTCAACTTGGTTGAGTGTGAATATTTTTTTCTCCATCCTTCGTATTTGTTGTCATTGGATTATCAATATGTTCATTATGGTAGCCAATTACGTTGCCAATTGAGTATGCTATAGTTGGAGGTGATCCATATCATTTTGAAGATCAAATATTTCTACTGAGTGATAATAATAGATTTTATTATTACATGTCTAAGTGTGCTCGTTCATTTCCACACATTTTTCCATGAAGCTTGCTTCACATTGAGAGGAACATGTTACTTTACACCATTGTGGCTATGACCACATTGGAGCTAGCTGGAAGTTTGGGACAAGATACAAAAATCATTCTGCATTGAACCACATTTCCACCCAAATCATAGAGTATGATATCAACGAGATTACATACCTAGGGCTTGAATAAAGAGTTGAGTAAAGTGTTGGTGAAAACAAGTCATAAGTATAACTATCTTCTTCCTCCTAATTGACCAAAAAAAAACATGAGCAAGAAGGAATTTGAGTGAGGTGAATACGACAACATTATATTGATCTATTGGATGGACATCATAATGAAATACACACTCGAGTTGTCCTGGCTTGAAATCATAATGAAATATACAATTGAGTTCGCCTAATGTAGGGAGTACTATTCTAGATATGAAGGGTGAGGGGGGAGTTTGTGGAGATTATGGAGAGTAGCTTTCAAATAATTGCAAAACTTGTTGTCTATCCACCCTATCAGAGGTGCCTCCATATTACTTATTATTAATACAACCATGTGTGCCAAGATAAATGGATTATATAATATAGTCCCCTCTCATTTATTCTTAGCGTGCCTTCATTGTGTCTTACGACACAAATTTACAATTCGTCAACCCTTTCATTGTTTTTTTTTAACACATGAAGGTCTTGGAATTCCATGATGGTTCTGAGAGCAAGATGAATCTTCTTGAACGTTGAATTGAATATAGAATATGAGGGGGGACTGCTAAAATGGAGGTGTTTGATTATAAGAGGTGATTCTTCCACAATGATAAGCTTGATAATGTTTCATGCAATGGCTTGTTTGATTCCTTGATATACTGCATAGGCCTCTGCTTAGTTATTTGATGCTTTCCCCAAGATCTAGGAAAATGAAATTTCTTCCTATCCTATAAGGTGCACTCACATCCAACTCGCCAGCCTTCACATATACCACCCTTAGGTTATGCTTGGAAGCCCTATCAAAACAAAAACATTACATTTACTAAAATATTAATCAATGAACAATCTCTTATAGAAGTATCTTTATTAACAATATTAATATTTTAAACTTTAATATATTTAAAATAACAAAAACATTTTTCTAATATTTTGATGTATTCAATCATTTAAAATTAAAAAAACATCCCTAAAAATATATACTTTTTATAAAAAAATCTCTCACTCTCTCTCCCTCTCCATATATATCTGTGTGTATGTGTGTGTGTGTGTGTAGAGAGAGAGAGAGAGAGAGAGAGAGAGAGAGAGAGAGATATGAGAAAAAATCGTAATTTTTATTAATATTAATAAAAATTACATGTTGTAAACACACTAGAGTGTGTACGCATATTGTTCAAATACTAAAATATCATAGAAATGCATAAAATTATCAAGGCGGAGGTCAATAATAGTCAGTGATTCCCAAGAAACATAATTATGTAGAGCTCACCATCAGTTAGTGCATATAATAACAATATCTTTACAAAATCGTTCATGAATAAAGTCCATAAATAATTGTCACCCGTTGATTAAAAAAATAAAAAATAAATGAAAGCTTAAGCTTGCAGTCTATCCACATGAGATATGTATAATACTCTACCCATGGAGAGGAAATGAGAACTAGTTTTATGATAAGGAATAAACTGAGACCTCATGAAACTCAGAGATCCTCCAACAATCCCAGACCAATTCTAGAGCCTCTTTGGAGAGGCCATGTGTTGAATGGTTGAGTTCCCTATATATATGATGGAAAGAGAAACACGAGAACATGTTTTTTAACTGTAAAACATCATCTAGAATAGGTGATAATAGAAAATACATAAAATATTGTGTTACATTCAACTAATTGGCCACTAATTTTGAATCACCATAGATTTGAGTGTGGAGAACACCCTGATCAATAGAAAAAGAAAGAAGGTTTTTGCAAGTAAGAAGTTTAGCACAATTATTCGATCCACGACCTAGACCCATGGAAACATGAAAATAAATTTCATTTGAGAGATATCAAATGAATCCACCCCCATAATTACCACATAAATAAATCGATGCACCATCAAAATATGTTTGTGGTTTAGATTTTTTAGGTTTTTCAGCCATAAGTTCGTAAACCCTACTTGCGTCTTTGTCCTAGGGGAGAGAAAAATCTCCATTACTTCAGCAACAATGATCCTTGGAGAAGAGATAGAGACTCAGAAGATAGATCAATTATGAGTGATCCAAATTCGTCACCAAATGATTAATGCAAGAGCTTTGAAGGTGTGGGAGGCTAGTAGAGGGAGCCAAAAAAGACAATCAAATTCAATAGATGGACCACGCTAGGGCCCAATTTGTGCTTCAACAGACCTACTATTATCCCATATTTGTAGATTGAAGGGGAAATTAAGGAAAGGGTGTGTTATATTTTCGTCTTCATCCTAACAAAGTGCACACAAGCTGGGCCAATAGAGAAACATTTTTTAAGAACGTCCCAAGTAGGGAATTTACCATTTAATATGCACCACATGAGAATATTTTCCTTGAGTGGGAATTTGGATTTCCAAACGATATCTTCCACCACCGTTGAACTGTAATCGAAAGTCGCTCAAAGAAAATAAGGTTATATCCAAATGTTGGGGATTAGAGCCCACACTTAAATCCTATCCAAATGAGTTCGTCATTCCTATCATATATACGAACATGACCAAATTACAAAGCACTAATATAACTATTCCAATGTTCCATGAAAATTCCTAGGATCTCTAGATTAGCCGCAAATTTCTAGTATTGATGCCAAATAGAAGTGGAAGTCGGGTCAACAATGTGGGCCAACTTAAAAAAACCATGATCTTGAAGGAAATCAATTAGTAGGGAAGGGAAAATATGATCATGAAGACAACCAGGCCAAGGTTCTTTTCCACGATGAACCGTGAACCTATGCCAACTTTCTAGGCAGGACCACAACTAACAATTAAAAAAATTATTTAAGATGGATCTCCATATAATTGATATGTTGTGTCGAGGTTTATACAATATGTACACCCAATCCTCCACCGAAAGAGGTGAAATATATTTATCAATTACAATCAATGTCCATAGGGTTTGTGTGGTAAGAAGATTCCATCCACATTTTGTAGCTAGAGCTTGAGAAAATAGGAAGGTAGTCTAGAGGTCCCAAACACCTAGGGCCTTTGGTATTGCAACTTTGTCCCACCCCAACCAAGGGAGGGTCACCTTATAATTTGATCCAAACCATAAAAACTTTTAACATAAATGGCTAATGCACTTCAAAACACCTTTGGAACCCATGCAAGAGAAGACCAATACACAAGAATTGCTTCAAGTATAGATTTGATTAATACCAGCTAACCTGCTGGAGAAAGCCATCTGTAACACCAAATTTTTATATTTTGTTACGTAAGTAAATCCCTTCTTCAGAAAGAAGCGACCCCTGTATCCCAATGAGTGGGTCTAGTAACAACTGTGACAAAGGATATAAGTGTCCCTAGTTTAGGATCGAAAAGTAAACTGAGAGTGGGAGATTGGCCTACCTCACTCTTTATGAAGTTGTTTCCTCGATGTCAATGTCGATGCGTTCACTTCCAGACTCATTCCTCACTATGATTTCTACGTCTGAATACCTGTAAAGAAGATCACACGACAAAATATGAAAGATACATAGTATATGTGTTTCAAAGCAAACTATTACGCTCAGGCAATTAATATTAACAGATTTATGGGAAGCAAAGTATACTTTGTATTATAAAATTATCAAAGGAAAGCTTACAACCACTGCCTTGATGTTGAAGGCCTCCTTCGGAGTGGTAATCCAAGTCCAAGACACACTCTTCAATCTCTTCTCCTTCTTCGTAAAATCGGCAACATATGGGAAAAATCGGGCAGAAGTAAGGCAACCAACAATGACCAACCAAGACTCTCTAGCTTGGAACTCTCTTATAGTAGAGCTAAGGAGGTTAAGGATCCACTAATAAGGGGGAATTTATTATCTCTAAGGGGAAAATATTTGGAGATAAGATCAAGGGCAAAACATGGGAGTATTTAACCATATACTAAACCAAAAAGTACCAGAACTTTGTTCTCGATAATTCTAGAGGCTGAAGCTTCTAGTCCATTTTTGGAGAACCTACCTGAAGAGGACCAGCGCGAATTTACTACTAAATTCCCACGTTGGAACCGTTGTTCAAAAGATAGGGTTAGGGTGACAAGTGCGAGCTTATTAAGGGGAGGACCGTGCTGGGCTTAAAAAACAAGTTTTTTTACAAGCTTTGCAAAATGCTTCAAGGCATCTCTCTTTTAGGTATTTAGGGATATCTTAAGCATGTTGTCTAGGATGAAAAATTTTATACAAATTTTTTCGCTTTACAACGTTTCTGACATGAGCGACACAAAAGACGAAACTTGGGATAAAAACTAAGGAATGCAAAAAAATACCGTGTAACAGATGCCCTCTAAAAATTGAAAGTAGAACCAAGAGTGATGGTTGAAATTTTTTATCTGCCATGGAAAGGACTTTGGAAAACCACCATCAGGAGACCTCTCAATCAAACACAATACAATATCTGACATATCTGATATAAACATGCCTAATAACATATCTCTAAATAGGTTTCAAATAACACATGAACCCACGGTATGGGTGTAGCCATCCATCTGAAAGATATCATGGAAATGGATCCACGTTCTGGTCACAGCCATCCGTATAGAAAGGATAATGCATATAATCATGTATACTTAATAACTCCATCAGTCTAGATAATAACAAATGGGATCTAGGGTATTCATCTCAATCTTGATCTACCCACTGTACGAATCTAACCATGTGAATGGATGTGTTGAGGTCGAACATGGTAGAAGCAACATGATTACCATTCAATGATGTAAACCTACTAGAAAGGAGTTTCTAAATCATCTTCCTGGATAATGAGCTGAAGTCGACAGGAAGTGATCAATCGAAGGAGGGCCACAATGATTCCCACATATTCGACACGAAACAAAGGATTTCTCAAGATGATAGGAGTGATTCAGCACTGTTACAGAGAGGATCAAATAAGCAATATGTTTGACTGTTACAGATAGGACTTCTCTTGAATATATCAGTAACATGAATATGGAGTTTGGTATAATTTGACTCAAAAATGGTATTAATGGTCATGATGATGGTAAATAACGATTGAATTAGAGGCAAATGGATTTCCCAAACCTAGGAGGGCAAGTGATGAATGCAGGATATCCCCAACCTGACACGAAATGCATATGAGTGTCATGTTCAAGAGCGACATGTTTCCTTTGGTACAAAACTCAAAATATACTTCATTTACATTTTCCCCGTTATTTCTAACGATTACCTCTTTATTTTTTATAGCAAGATTGAAGAGGATACCATATTCTTAGCATATAAGTTCATCCTTCAAATGAATCCATCCTAGTAATTTTAATGAGCCCTAGGAAGGAGTAGCTCGGTCTTGTAATGGTGACAAATCCTTCATCATTTAACTTGTATGAGTCCGATGGTGGGGTAGCTCGGTATATTTTTCATATTTAGGGAGTTTGAAAAAGAGATGGAAAAGAAAACTCCAAAAGGTCCCTTTGCATTGATAGCCCCTCGAATCCAAAAAGGTAGAAAAAAATATTTGAGAGAACCTCCTAGTCATGTTTGACCAAGGTATTCCTTTTTCGTAATTTGTCAATCTCAAACCAAAATTGGGGTAAACGTATATTGAGACGATGTCAATTCATTTACATTAACAAGCTCGAAATGAGAAGTTCTTGGCAATATTTTCATATTTTTGGTGTCTGAAAAGAGCTAAAATAGGACTCCTTCTGGAGGAACGAGTGGTATAAATGGTAGCAACTGGTTCTGGTCATGATAGAACTACTCAAAACATGTAAAGTTCATGAGGTTGCCTAATAATACCACTCATTGCAGCAGTTCCTCATGAAAGGGTAAAAACCAAGTGAAAGTGTATGATCGACAAAACAGATGGTGGCAATGGAATGAAAAAACCAAGGTTCATCTGCTACAGGAGGCTAACAAAAATGGAAATCACAAGAGGTAAAAACAAAATGGTTTCATTTTTTTCACAAGCTTGAAACAAAGAAAAACTATGCCTTAAAGTGGTTTGCATACCCCCAACAAGGTGACTCAATTCAAGGTACATGCTCCCCCAACTTCATTTCATTATCCTAAGTAGTCGATTGGTTACTAACAGGTGGATGGAATGAAGGTTGATTTACGAGATCAAGTGAAAGACTCGATTGGGAATTTACGAGATCTAGTCAAAGACTTGAATTGAAAGGGGATTTATTTCTTTTTTTAACAAGTTTGACATAGTTAAAGAACCATACTCATAGGAACATGTTTCATTTTTTAACAAGGTTGACATAGTAAAAGAACTATCCTCATGGCACCTTGTTTCATATTTTAAGGAGCTTGACAGAACAAAAGGAACTCTGCTCCAAACACCTTGTTTCTGTAATATTCCTAAATTATCTTGCAACTAATTGGAATATTAAAGTTTTGTTTTATCACTTAGATAGGTGAATAAATGGGTAGGGAGGACCATAAATCTCTTTATGAAGAATAAAACCACTTCTCATGTGAAAGTGCATCACCTTTTTAGCTTAATAAAGCACGCTAAGGTGTGAACAAGGGCTTAAACATGTGGACTGGGTCAACTTTCACAAAATCAACAATGTTGTCATGGAGGAGTGGACATTAATGGAGGGACATCGCATTTTTAGATGGAGACACATTGCATGGAAGTAATGTCATTAATGAATGGGACTTAGGGTTTGGAAGCTCATATCTTATAAAAGGAAGAGGATGGAAGCCATATTATTCGTCTTGGTATATTTTATATTTTGATATATGTTCTGTTTATACATATAGCTTTCTTCAGTTGTTTAGCCAAGATTGCATGTGTTGTTTAGCACTGGGTGTTCCTGATCGAGAATCCCAACTCTTCCTTTGAGGAGCTCTTGGAGGATTTTGTACTATACTTCCACATTCAGGCATTTTGGCCAAGCTTCAGTCTCATGTAAAACTCAGTTATGTTTAGAGTTGGGTTGTGTTGCAGGGGTGTAGCAGTGATGATCCAGGAGGATCTTGATCAGTAAAATATTGGCAGAGTTCCAAGTCAACTCCAGCAGTGTGACGTCTAGTTCAGTCTTTAGAATTGTCAAATCGCCAATGAAAGCTCCTTCAGTGTCATGGTTGTCATTTGTGATATGATGTAAAGGGTTTTTAATTCTGAATTAAGGTTAACAAGGACATTATGAAAGTCTAAGGTTGTAATTTATACCTAGACCTAAAACCCTAATACCTTAGGCCTAAAACCCTATCCTCATCATCAAAAATCTAAATGATCACCTAAAGCCTAATCCTAAAGGTCTAAATCACTCTAACTGTATGTCAAAAACTCATATCCTAAGTCTAAAATCCCTAGCGCAATATGTAAGACCTATCCCAAAAACCTTTTATAAGGTTCAAGTCATATTAATTAATACCATAAACCTTTTTTAACAAAGGTTCGGAAAGTTGTTATTAAAAACCTTTTCCAAAAACCTTATTCAAGGTTCAGACCATGTATCAAAATCGGGTTCATAGTGGGGGTTTAAAACTATGGCATAAAACTTTATAAAAAGGGTTCAGGTCATGTTTTAAAACATTGTATTAAAACTATTAAACCCACAGTGTTATGTTAACTCCTAACCGCATCGGAGATGTGTTGAACCATGTGACCATAGATGTAAACTGCGGAAGAGATATTTTTGACAATTGTTGTGATCGCATATAATGCCGCGTTGATAACTGTCGGGTTGAACTGCACCACCGTGACTGCCGGAGGAAAACCGTAGCTGTTGTGCCTGCCCGCCTAATCACATGTGGACGGTTAGGACCTCCACTCGGTTAGCCTAACCATTGGGCGAAAAATTTAATATAATTTTTTTAAATGGGTTTTTGTAGTTAATGTCAGCGCTATGGTTTTGGAATTAATCCCTAAGGTTCATGCAAGAGATGGGATTCAATATCCTAATCGCAAATTTCACTCAACCAATTTATAAATTTGGTTCAAATGCAACCCATTTAAACTAGAGAATTGGCTTATGAGTTCAGCTTGGATTTTTTAGAAGACATTGAGTTTTTGAGTGCAGTTTCAAGAGGAGAGAGGTGATTTTGTTTGCAGCATTGCTCAGCCGTCGATGGTCGTAATTGAGCACGGAGACAGGCGTCGGAAAGAAAATGAAGAGTACTTTCTGTTTACAGAGTTCAGAAGTGCCTACAAGCACATTCATTCTATTCTATTTCAATGTAAATATTCCTCACGATCAATCCTAATAAAAACAGACGCCCACTTAAAAGCGGACCCGAAGATGTAGTCCAGGGGGGATGAACTCTGTCATAAAATTGTTTGCCTCTTCTTCTCTATGATTATTGTTGTTATTTAATTCATTTATGCTGCTGGTTTATGTTATTTTTCATTAAAGCATACTTCAGTTAACAATCAATCTAAAGGACAAACTAATCAAACTACCTCAGCACTTTATTCGGTCAATTTTAGATCAAGTGGTATCAAAGTCGGTTGTGCTTTGTAGTTTGTTTGTCAGTGGATGTTAACCAGTTTGGGATTTCAATGTGGAAAAGGCGATCTTGAGGAATTTGATTCAGAGATCGGAAAACGGAAATTTGTTCATCAATCAATGATGACAAGGACTGAGAACGTTGAGATTCCTGAAGCTACTAAAATGAAGCCCATGGATGAGACTCAAATCCAGCAGATGTTTATGAACATGCAGCAAATGTTGGCAGAATTATATGAAGACAAAAAGAAGAGAGATGAAGCCTCAATGTCAAAGGCATCAAAGAAAGGTAAAGGCAAGGCAGATAAATCTCCTCCTTCATATCCATCATCTTCTTCTTCTTCTTCTACGTCTAGTTCTGAATCAAATAAATAAAAGAAACTTAAGAGTCCACTTTTGAAACTTGATGTTAAGTTCGAATTGCCTATGTATGACGGGGAAATGAACCCTGAGAAATTAGATAATTGGGTAAAATAATTAGAAGTCTATTGTCGTATTCAAAATATTACTGATGATAAGACAAAGATCCAATTAGCTACTCTTAGAATGGGGGGTATTGATTTAATCTGGTGGGAGAGTAAGACACAGATAGATTTAAAGCATAAAGGAAAAGTTATCACCTCATGGACTAAGTTTATAAAGGATCTAAAGAAACAATTCTATCCCTTGGGTCACACACAGCAAGCTCTAATGGATTGGCAGCGCTTGCGACAAGGTAAGGGATAGAGTGTTCAAGAGTTCACACAGGAATTCCAAAAGAAGGCATTAGCACTTGGTATTTCTTTGGACACAAAAGAAAATTTGTTGAAGTAGACAGGAAGTTTTCATTCATATTTGCAGCATACATTATTAATGTTCAATCCTGATGATTTTGATGAAGTTTGTGTTCAATCTATTCATGTCGAGTCAGGTGGTAGACCTTTCAAGTTTACACCAAAGACATCCACGCAGATGGAAACTGAAGATAGCAAAAATAAGGGCATGCCAAAGGGAAAGAAGACTACCACAACTCAGAAGGGAGATGATAGAACTACTTGTACACATTGCCAAAATATCGGCCACGATGAAGCAAGGTGTTGGAAAATTCATCCGGAACTAAATCCAAAGAAGTTCCAAACGAGAAAGGGTGAAAATAAGGCTGAAACAGCAATCCACCAATGCTTGGATTTGGGATCCAATTCAGGTGATGAAGGTAAAATAATTGTTATGGCTACAACAGGTAAGGTTTCTGAAGCTAGTACTTCTGCTTCTCCTAATATCACATAGTTGAATGAAGGAAAAAGGATCAAGTTATTTCATATAAGGGTAACTTCAAAGCATACTAAGATAGATACATTTTTTGATATGGGATCACAGGCAAATTTGATTTCTGAGTCATTGGTTAAACAATTGGGTTTGAAAACAAATAATCCTACAAAGCCATATCCTTTAGGGTAGTTAAAGGAAAATTTTCAAATTCATGTTACCAAACAGTGTCGGTTAAAATTTGCAATCACATCTAACTATATCGATGAAGTAGATCTGGATGTGATACCGTTAGAAATTTGTGGAATTGTCTTAGGTAGCCCTTATCTCTATGACCGTAGTGCAGTATTTTATAGAAAGGAACATATGTATCATCTCATAAAATATGGGATTAAGTACATCGTTCGGGCACATAAAACTCAAGATCACTTGAATTTAATTAATGTTAATCAGATGAAGCACTTAATTAGTTCAAGTAAGAGGTACATACTCATGTCGATAAAAGAGCAACATAAGGATCTTAAGGATACTTGTTCAGGTTGTGAATTTCAGTATGAAGGTAATTTGGTTGAAAAGTTAGATACATTACAAGATCTAGTTAAGGAACCAAAACATCTACTTCATAATAAGGAAATATCACATGAGATGTAGTTGATGCCTAATAATAGAATGTGTCACAAGTCAGTTGTAGAGCATAAAGAAATAAAGCAATTAAAGAGATTTGTAATCATGTGTGTAAAGTAACAACATAAGAGTCGACCATATGTTAGTTCAAGTTATGAGTCCCAGTTTAAAGATAGTTTGACTGAAGGAAACAAACATCTTACTCATAAGCAGGGAATACAACACATATTATAGATGATGCTTAGATCTATTCTTCCTAATGTCAGAATGAATCAAATCAGTTTAAGTTTGAAACTTAACAGATGCAGGGATATAGGTCAGTATTGGCGAAATTCAGTGTTTGATTTCTCTTGTATTGTGTCACCATTAGAAGCCTCTTTTCAAGTGGAGAGGGAGCATTTTTGTTTTCATATCAAAGCCTTTATAAAATCAGTTTCAAAGTATTTAGCTTATGCATCAGGGGAAAGTGCTAATCAATGGAAACATCAAATAGTGATGTCAAAAATGTCTTCAATAGTCTCTTTCATTCCGAAAAATAGATTGTTAATACAAGTCAATGGTATTGAACAATATTCTATAGAGACTATTTTCAAAGATTGTGAATCACTAACTCATGGTATCTTGTGGAAAGAAGTCAATTTCCATGTTTATAACAAGTTGTTTCACCATCATCGCAAGTTGTACATACTGCAGAAATGTGGAACAGGTCACCAGTTCAAAAAGTGCCATGGTCAGCATCAGGGTCATCATTTGCAGTTGATTGATCAAATGTATTGGTACATCATCAAAGTCAAGATGAAAGTGAGAGAGTTATATTCTCACTTATTGTCAGTTAATTAAGCTTTGGTGGTCCAAAAGCTTTTTAAGTGGAGAGGATTGATCCAGGAGGATCTTGATCAGTACAAGATCGGAAAAGTTCCAAGTCAACTCCAGCAGTGCGATGTCCAGTTCAGTCTTCAGAATTTTCAAATTTCCAATGAAAGCTCCTTCAGTGTCATGGTTGTCATTTGTGATATGATGTAAAGGGTTTTTAATCCTAAAATAAGGTTAACAAGGACATTATGAAAGTCTAAGGTTGAAATTTATACCTAGACCTAAAACGCTAATACCTTAGTCCTAAAACCCTATCCTCATCATCAAAAACCTAAATGATCACCTAAAGCCTAATCCTAAAGGTCTAAATCACTCTAACTATATGTCAAAAACTCATATCCTAAGTCTAAAATCCCTAGCGCAATATTTAAGACCTATCCCAAAAACCTATTATAAGGTTCAAGTCATATTAATTAATACCATAAACCTTTTTTAACAAAGGTTCGGAAAGTTGTTATTAAAAACCTTTTCCAAAAACCTTATTCAAGGTTCGAACCATGTATCAAAATAGGGATCATAGTGGGGGTTTAAAACTATGGCATAAAACTTTATAAAAAGGGTTCAGGTCATGTTTTAAAACATTGTATTAAAACTATTAAACCCACAGTGTTATGTTAACTCCTAACCGCGTCGAAGATGTGTTGAACCATGTGACCACAGATGTAAACCGCAACGGAGATATGTTTGAAAACTGTTGTGATCGCATATAATGTCGCATTGATAACTGTCGAGTTGAACCGCACCACTGTGACCACCGGAGGAAAACCGTAGTTGTCGCGCCCGCTTGCCTGATCACATGTGGACGGTTAGGACCTCCACCCAGCTAGCCTAACCGTTGGGCTAAAACTTTAATATAATGTTTTAAAATGGGTTTTTTCAGTTAATGTCAGCGCTATGGTTTGGGAATTAATCCCTAAGGTTCATGCAAGAGATAGGATTCGATATCCTAATCTCAAATTTCACTCAACCAATTTCTAAATTTGGTTCGAATGCTGCCTATTTAAACCAGAGAATTGGCTTATGAGTTTAGCTTGGATTTTTGAGAAGACATTGAGTTTTTGAGTGCAGTTTCAAGAGGAGAGAGGCGATTTTGTTTGCAGCATTGCTCAGCCGTCGATGGTCGGAATTGAGCACGGAGACAGGTGTCGGAAAGGCAGTGAAGAGTACTTTCTATTTACAGATTTCAGAAGTTCCTGCAAGCACATTCATTTTGTTCTATTTCAGTTTAAATATTCCTCACGATCAATCCTAATAAAAACGAACGCCCACTTAAAAGCGGACCCGGAGATGTAGTCCAGGGGGGACGAACTCCGTCATAAAATTTTTTGCCTCTTCTTCTTTCTGATTATTGTTGTTATTTAATTCATTTATGTTGTTGTTTTATGTTATGTTTCATTAAATCATACTTCATTTAACAGTAAATCTAGAGGACAAACTAATCAAACTACCTCAGCACTTTATTCGGTCAATTTCAGATCAAGTGTAGGAGAGAAATATCCATTTTCTGAGCCAGTTTTCCATTGGAGGGATCATCCTTTCATCCAAAGGCTTGTGAGGAAGACTTCAAGACATATTTTGACACTAGACCAAGTAACATCCATCAGCTACAGCGCGGTTTCCTGCATGTACTGTGTTATTTTGGAGATCAGCTACAACAGTGGGTTTATTACCCTATTTGGAGTGTTTGGGTTTCCTATGTGGGGATCAACCCTTCATTTAGGAGATTTTTTTGAGGAGGATCAACCATATTATATATAAATTTAGTCATCTCCCATAAATTATTTATTTGCAGAGATTATTCAGCCCTAGGGCCAAATCTACTATATTTTGTATAGTGTGTATTTCTGGAAACCTTTTCTGGGTTGTATTAGAATTTTGTTTTGGAGCATGGATCTCTAGCCTTATCATTTTTGGAGTATTATATTAGCAGAAATATAATTTCATATCTTTCAGCTATTATTCTCTCTTATACAACGCATTTTTCTTGGTTCATGTATTTCATGTATTAACAGCATCTTAGATCTAGGTGTATGCTTTCATGAGAGGCTTATTTGGCCAACTTGAGTGATCTTTTCCTCAAGATATTGTACCTATTTTGTTTTTATAATCATAATGGAATGGATCCACTATTGTCTCATGCTCTGATCTATTATATTTTTGCATATTTCTAGTTTTATGCACTCTATTTCTGCTTTTCCCATTTGGGAATATTACAATTGCATTTTTTAAGGAGCTTCACACAAGACAAGGAACTATGCTCCAGGTGCCTTGTTTCCGTTTTTAAGGATCTTGACACAAGAAAAGGAACTTTTCTCTGAGGACGTGTGCTCATGGCCCATAAGAGATCATCACTTCCAAGAGGTTCTCATCATATGGAAGAACAACGCTCTTGAAATCAGGTTGCAATGCCCTCAAGACATGACACATTGTATCACTTACTAGATCATCAACAGATGTGGGCATGGAACAGGTTGCCACATAATTAATTTGTGGCGAGGAATATACCACTTGCATGTAAGGACCATTAAAGGATGATGGTTGATTGGGAGCCATATTATGACCAATGAATGACTCTCTAGCATGGCACTCTCATATAGCAGAGATGAGGAGGTTAAGGATCCACTAATGAGGGGGGAAGGTCTTATATCTAAGGGGAAAGTATTTGGAGATAAGATCAAGGGCCAAACATGGGAGTATTCAACCATATCCTCGACCAACAAGTACCAGAACTCTATTCTAGAGAATTTTAGAGGCCAAATATTCTGCTTCATTTTTGGAAAACCTGTCTGAAGAGGACCAACATGACTTTACTATTGAATTCTGGCGCTAGTAGCATTGTTAACATGATAGGGACATCATGACAAGCATGAGCTTATTAAGGGTAGGATCATGTTGGGCTTGAAAAAACAAAAATTTTAAAAAACCTGTATAAAATCTTCAAGGTATTTCTTGTTTAGGTCTTCAGGGATATCTTAAGCATGTTGTCCAGGATAAACAAGTTTATACACTTTTGTCGTTTTGCAATGTTTTTTTCATGAGAAATACAAAATATGACACTTGGGATAACAACTAAGGAATGTGACAAAATGTTGTGTACCATATGTTTCTTAACCTTAGATATCAACAAGTGTCATACCATCAATATATATATGTATTGGAATTCAGGTGAAAGCCAATATATTTGAGGCCATCGTTAAGGTGAGATATCATCATCGAAAGCACTACATTGATTTTTTGAATCTCATCATCCTCCAAATTTGAGATAAGAAGCGAGGATTTCTCAAAATTTATAGACATACTAGTGGCCTTCCCAAATAATGAAAGAATGTTCTTCAATATCGATGCCACATGAGGATCTCCATTAAAAAACATGGGAATATCATCTTTGAATAATAGGTGGGATATATCCAGGACTCAAGTTACCAAGCACCGATGGAAATACCCATTTTTTTAGCTCCCTCCAAGAGCCTAATGAGGCCCTCAAAAACCATTAGATATAATAAAGGAGATAAAGGGCACCCCTGATGAAGAGCCCTCTGGGCATGAAATAAATGAGAAGTTTCACCATTGATTAATACATTAAAAGAGACCATTTAAATACAACTCATAACCCATGTGATAAAATAGATACTGAAACCTACATAAGTTAAAAATAACCACATATAGATCCAAATAATGCGGTCATATTCCTTTCATAAATTGAGTTTGAAGATAACCCCATTAATATTCATCATCTTAAGGCTGTGTAAACCCTCTTTCACCACCCTAATTTTTTCATGAATCTTCCTACCTTCAAGGAAACCAAATTGTTTTCTAGAAATAGAGGCAAAGAGTATCAACTTAAGATGAAGATAAATCACCTTTGTGATAACCTTTTATATGGAATTGCATAAAGAGGTGGGTCTGAATTCATCAAAATAAACTGGGGAGTCCACTTTAGGAATCAAAGTTATAAATTTAGAATTTAATGTAGGAAGCATACAACGATTCTTATGAGACTCCTCAACCACAACTAATAAATCATTCCTTGGAATATCATCTAGACCTATGAAAACAATGATACCCCATCCATCTAACCCAAGGCTCATCTTTTTATAAGTTGTGGAGAACAATTTTTAATTCATTCTTGGAAAATTTGGCCATAAGCTCATGATTATCCTCTTCATTGTGAAAACAAGGGAAATGTAGAGTCGTGTGAATGGTTTCAATAATTTTGGAATCCTATTGAGATTTAAAGAGGTATTAAAAGTGGCTAACACCCAATAGAGCTAGGTCTTAGAATGAATAAAAACCCTACCAGTTTGATTTTTTAATGACCAAATCATATTTCCATTGTTATTCCCTTTGGAAAATTCCTGGTGGGATTTTGTGTTTTTATCCCCACATTCCAATCGGATTTATTTTCTCTTCAAGCGTGATTCAAACTCACAATTTTCTAGAATAGTTTTCTTTCTCTTTTCTATCTGAAAGAGTAAATCTCTAGATTCAGCAGATTCATAGACTTCCGCCTCTTGAGATGTAATTTCCCGAAGTTTGTGATCAATATCCTAATTTTGATAGTATATGCCTATTTATTTACCATATCCCACTCTTTTTTTTTGTTTTATATTCTTCGTGTTTTGCACAAACTATTTTCCAATCAAAATCCCAAAAAGAGGCAAGTAAGAATACCATTTCTCTTTAACCATATCCACAAAGGAGACATCCTTCAACCAGGTGGAATACACCCTAAAAGGGCATGTTAGCATACAATGGGATCCTTTAATTTCAATTAAAATAAGGGGATGGTCAGATACCCCACCAATATCAACCCATTGTTTGATGGAAAATAATTAGTCCATGATAACTTCTAAAACAAGGAATAGGTCCAGCCTCTTGGCTATACGATCCTGACCTGACCTCTTACTCCTCCAGGTGGGAAGTAGTTTTATAGGCTCCATATTGATAAGGGAACAAGTCTATAGAAAATCATGAAAAAAATTAACGAGGGGATCAATATTTTCTCTGCCCCCCTAGGATTCAGAAGTGCCCATGAAGACATTTAGATCTCCAATACTAATTATGAGGGAAGGTTGATTTAATAATTTTTTGTTAAATACTCCCAAAAAGGTTTTATGTTTTGAGTAGGACCATATAAATTGGGAAAGGAAAATGAACTAGACAGTTTCTTTGAAAAAATTTCTATACAAATCCCCACAACAGTGCTCCATGCAATGAGGAATTTAAAGCTTCGACTAATCCATCCCACCGCCAAACCCCTTGGGTGACCAAAATCATCTATAATTTGAAAAATTCAACTACACAAGTGTTTTTTAATGCTCTAAGAAATAGAATAACCAGGATCCAAGGTCTCTTGGAGGAAAATAACCCGAGTGGATTCAGATTCGATAAGGTATTTTAGAGTGAGTCATTTGGGGAGACTTGTTAGGCCCCGACAATTGAATGAAATAATTTACATAATGGCACATTCAAGGGGGCTAAAATTTCTCTAAGGGCCCCTTGTATGGAATATTGTATACTTGATTTCATATCTACCTTGGCATGATCTTTGACTTTGGTGATATTGGATTTCCTTCTTCAACCTCTAGAATTAGGGCAAGAGATATGAATTTTTCATAACCCTAAATTAAATGGTTTTAGAAAAAAACCATTTAAGCGGGGTTGGAGGTTATATGAAGAATAATCATCACCCAAAAATCAAGAGAGAGTTTTTTTGGGTCGTAACAGGGAAGATAAATCACATTGAGTCAAAGAAAAATAATAGAGGGCATGGGATGGGGAGAGAGATGATATGGGAAGAGAAAGAGGAGGGACAATAAAAATGGGGGGAATGGAAATAATGATTAATATCAAAAGTGACATTCATACTATTATCATGAGAAAATGCAAAGGAAGAGATAGGAAGGGTAGCTAGAAAAGGATGCTCCAGGGGGTTCAAAGAACCACCACCACATACATATGATCTAGTTAAGGAGAAAAAACCATGGAAACTAGCTCCTCTGAATGCCTAGGAGGAGCACCCATCTTCCATTTAAAGATGACATCTTGTGCGATAGACCTGCGTCTTCCCAAAATAAATTCTCCTCACCCATTGACACTGACTAAACGATAGGGAAATTCTTAACAAGGTGTTCATACATATGGCATTTTCGATAGTGAAAAGGAACACCTTCGTAATAAAGGTCGTAAATAAACCCCTCCCCTTTATCAAGATCAATTTCTTCAGGACGACCATCCTTGACGTCCACCTTAACCACAATTCTAGCCATAATGAAGAACCCCGATGTGAGATACAAAGAATTATGAGTCAAATAAGTACCAATAGTGTTCCCAGTTTCTTGAAAGATATCATCTACCCAATAGTATAATGGCAAACTCGACAGACAAACCCAAAGAGGAACTAGATCCAAATTCTCCCTACAAACATCAAAAAGAGGTGTCCAGAATTTAAAAATAATAGGAGAAGAATCAATATGCTAAACCCTATGTTTAACACCTTTTACATCCCTTGAGTCGAAAATTTTTAACTAGATCCACCCCTTCACCAAAACCTCCACCTTTGGTTTAGATCGAACCAAAGGAACAATATCATGAGTAGCTCGATCCCTTAGGGTTTTAATTGAGAAATAATGACCTTGAACCCTCTCAATGAGGGATGATTCTACCATGACCTAAGCCCTCTCCATTCGAATGTCACCCCCCAACACCTGAGCCACCTTAAGGTCATATTTCTTATGAATACAATGGGGTTTCTTGGGTATTGACCTAATATAAATGAAGTTCTTGTGGAGAAGAAACCATGATATGGGTTTCAAAGGGAAACCCTTGGAGTGTGCCTACCCAAATTCTAAAATCGGAACTTGGGAAATTTTTTGTTGATAAGGAAAAGTGACGATAGGGTTTGTGAATTAGAAATGACTAAATTCTAGCAATGGAACAAAGGCATGATTATACTCATCCGTCATGAAACCCCTTATAACTCCCATACAACAACCAAAGTAAGCCATATCCTAAAATTTCAGCCAAACTAACGCAGGGTTATTCAACATGAAATATGATAATGAGACTGGTCTTGATGGCTCTGAACCCCATACCAAACCAAGCAAGCCTAGACTCTAACTTATCTCAAGATTTTGAGTGTCCTCCCCAGTGTAATGAACCTATTGAGTTGTTGACATCATTTCTTCCACAACATTGCGTGAATTTTCACGAGCCATATCTATATCTGAGAAGAGAAGCTGCCTAATGTAAATGAAAAGGACTCTGCAAGGTCAGAGGATGTTCCCAGCTGGCCCAGAAAAGTCACGAATATTCTAGAGAAAGGAGAATCCTCAGGCTAGTAACCCACGAGCTCCTCAACTTCCATACAAATAAATAATACTATGCAAGGAATAGAATAATGACGCCTGAAACCTAGATCCATAATACATAGAAACCCTGACCAACTTCCCACCGAATCATCAAATGTTGACAAAACAAAATTTGACAATTAAGTGAGCCCCAAAACCTTGAGGTGGAAGATGAAGAAAATGCAGAAAAAACCTTAGTAAAATAGGATCATTAACCCCCAAAGTCTTTGAAATGAGTTGTTGCCATAGATAGGGTTCTTGTTCTCTAGCGGGTATTCCTCCAAAAACAACTTGACAAGGTAGTCATATGATTATGAGGTCATTCATTATATTCTATAACAATATTTATGTATTTTAACCTATATCTCATATTTATTATAAATGTCAAAAATATAGATTTTTACTTTAATTTTTATCAACATATTTACTCTTTACATTTCATGGCATAATCAAAAGTGAAAATCACTAGAGAATTTAGAATTTCTCCTAAGGTATCATCATTTAATGATTCCAAAATCTCTTATCATGAAAGTGTCATATCATATGATAACGTTAAGGATGATATGGAATTCAAGGGACACAATTTGGATTTAATATCGTAACATTTTCTAGTAAACTACATAATCTTAAAATTCTAACATTTTCTTAGTGTCGCGAGGTTCCATTTCAAATGACATTATTTGCAAGGGCCACATATATTTTTGACTCACAAATATTTATCATAGTGTCGATTATGGATAAAATTTTTATATTATTTTTATTATTTTAAGCAAGCATAAAACTTAATATTAGCAAAAATGTTTTACATACAATACAAGTTGGAGAAAATTGTAAGAGCTTGTTTTTAGACTGAGAGATGTCTATAGGAAGCCTATTATAGCATTGTTGAGGGACCATCTTCCTATATAAGGGAAACCAAATGGTCCCTTGGAGATAACATGAGAAAAAATGAGACAGCTTTGAACATGTTCAATACAAAAATGATGTTTTCTAAATAGGTTAACAAGACTAAGGAGACTATGCAAAAAAAGAAAAAACAAAAGAATTTAAGGCCTATTGAGAGACTTTTTCATGATGAGTGCCTAGTGTTGGATATTCCTAGGGATAAATTTACCTCACTTGGATTTTTTATCCTTCTCGAGAATTTCCAAGTAGGTGAAAGGGTCATCGTATCCTCTAGGTGTTAGTCATCAGTATTTTTCACCTGTTGATGATGACTAGTTTTTAAAGCCAATTTTTCTAGAAGCTGATCTCCAATTTGTCAAATCTGTAATCTAGAAAACACCCCTAAAATTTTTTTTGTCCTCCTACCTTTTTCAGTTAGCCTATGAAGAGAAAAACCTAGTTGTCAAGTCCTATCTAGCTTCAGTCATATAATCTTGTCCATCAACTGTCATAAGCTAAAGTCATATGTTGTCATTCACCCTCATCCCCAGGTCATTTATTAACCAACTGTTGATAAAAATGTCAGCCACCCTACCTCTGTTCATATGTCATCTTAAGATTTGGTCATACTAAAGAGAATACTCCAAATCTGTCAAAGATCTCCCCTAAGTTAGGTAGTGGCGCTTTAGGAAATCCTCCCTTGGCAAAAGCATCCTGAGCCAAAATCTTTTGTTCAATACCAGCCAACCCTGAATTGGCGCTTAGTCTGCAAAAAACAAAGCTTGATACACCCATAAGTCATGACACTAAAAGGTCTTGATGTCTCAACAGTACATGTTTCAAAAGCCAAACTAATATTGTGTTGATCTACAGTGTTTTAGTGTCTTTTTCAAAAGCAGAGATGTACAATTATTCTAGAAGACATTGTCAAGCTAAACATGAGAAGACAGTTGCTTCTCATGTTGTTTTGAGCCTGGGATAAGAGTACTGGTCAGAGAGAAAATTAAATAAACCTCTGCAAACACAATCAAGAAAGGTTAGTAAGTAATGACTAGCCAGAAATTACTCTACAAATACAAATCATGTGGCTCCTAGTTTCAAAGATTCACAAGGGTATTCTAACAACATGATACATATCTCAGAGCATGCCCCTCATAGCATATTGCCAATTTTTCACTTTATTACTTACTGTGATATACCAAGCAAAGATATGCATTACAAGGAAAGATGACACAGTTTGAAAAAGAGATGAAATGGCATGACTGTGTTAACCTCCTCCAAACATGAGCAGATGGTTGGGTCACTTGTTGCAAACCTCCTCCAAACATGAGCATGTGGTTGGGTCACTTGTTGCAAACCTCCTCCAAACATGAGCAGATGGTTGGGAATATTATGTTAACCTCCTTCATTTAAAAGCAGATGGTTAGGAACATGATAAAGGTCTCCTTCCTTTAACAAGCAGAGGGTCAGGAACAGAGGTATGGCCTCATTCAAAGAGCACAAGGCTAACAATGCTTCAAATGGCCTAAAAACTTGTTTACACCATTTCCTCCAATAGATGAAACCATTGATACAACAGTAGTGTTTCAAGGGGTGGTTTAGATGGGTTCACTGTTTAAAGGGCAGAATTGAAATGTAGTGGGAAGAAATTGAAGGTTTATGAGTAGAAAACTGGTGTTTAAACAAAGGACAAGTAGTGATACTATGATGTTCAAGAAGCTTTGTTGTTCATATCCATAAAGATCTTCTTCAAAGGCAATCTGAGGTTAAAATGTACAAAACTTGGAACAAGATCATCGAATGATAGAAAGGATTTTTAAAAAGCTTTCGCCTTGATAAACAAGTGTAAATCAAGCCTTGGTGAGTACAAATAAAGCTTCATCTACAGTCAAAGGAAAATGCTTAAGGGCACCTAACAGTTTTTGATCAACTTCAACAATGGGCATAATCATCATCAAGCACCAAGAGAGTTGAATTGTCAAAGTAAGTTCTAGAATTGTAAATCATCTCCTTCCAAGAGATAGGCAAAATATGCATCAACAGTCCTTGATATGGCTCTTGAGCAGTGTTCCTTTTAAAGGACAGAAATGGACAAACAGTGACAGGGTTATTTCATTAATGAAGAAACAGTGAAGAAATATTTGCTTTTAAGGTGGTTTCTTTACTTTGGAAAAGGTCATGTCTATGAAGATCTTCAGAAGTAGCTGACCACAGCATTGTCATTGTGAGACTTGTTCGAATAGAAGGCCTCATGGTATTTTAAAGTGATAAAATAATAAAGACAGTGCTTTATGTTTTGATATGACCAAAAAATCCTTTTCAAAAGGCATCCGAACCCTTACAAAATAACTACCAATACATTTGAGCTCATTTGACTTTTGAAAAGAAAAAGAGACCATTTAAAAGCCCATTGTGCAAATTCAAACCACGAAACAAGTTCCCACTAGCTGATCACTGGAGAAACAAGGTGATTCCAGGAAAAAATTTCGGAGTTTTGAGGCTCAGAAGGCTACGTGGCGCACCTGTCTACGCCTGAGAAAAGGAGTTTAACTGCTGCGCGGTGCGCCTGTAGCGGCGTGCAGCGCACCTGTGTGCTCGTTTACGAGTGCCCGAAGCCGACCCGACCACTTTGTCTGTGCGGCGCTCTCGGTGGAAAACGTGCCGCTCATCCTCCGGGCATCCAAAAGCACTTTTGAGAGCTGTTCATCGATAAACCAAGGCCCATAATAATTGTTCAAGGTATTTTCCATTACCTCTTGGTAAATTTCGAATTTTAAAGGGGGTATTGATGTCGTGTTTTCCAAGGAAGAAACAATGGTAAAGAAGTTTGGGCCATTTGGTCAAAATCAAAGTTTTTGTTGCTGTGGATGTCAAGAATTAGTACATTGATAGGGGAAGGTGTTTTTCAATTTTGAGAGAGCCCTGGCTGCCTTTAAAAAAAAATCAATGATAGCCCACAGTTGCTATAAAGGATTAGAATTTGTTAAAAACTCAGAGTGAAACAGTGGTTAAAAGTTAAAGGGTCCTTTTTGTGTTGTGAGATAGTGAAAGTTTGTGCAGCCCCTAGAATTCAAAAAAGGCAGAGTCTATTTTCAGGGTTTTCAAAATCATATGAATGTGTCTTGTTTACTTTGCAAAGGGGAAGTAAATAGAAAAGGAGCAGTGCTTGAGGGGAGGATTTTTTGTGCCAAAACAAAAGAAATCCTTGTTTGACAAAGAACCACAAACACATATTTTTCAAAGCTATTTGCCCAAACACAGTGATAAATTGATTTTGGCTATCATTTGACAAGTACTTGTTTGTTCGCATCAAAGAAGCACAGTGACTTGCAAAGAGGACAAGGTGTAGTGTTGGGAAACCATTTCAAAGACCATTTGAAATAGATTGTCTTGGTCAACCAACAAAAAGTATCCAAAGCAAAAATGCCTCCCAGGAAAGACAGCAGAAGTGGCCCTCACAAGAGGTATGAACCTTTTTCAACTGAAGAAGTAAATGCCCATCCTTCATTTCTGTTTAACTTTCATAAAATTGGTTTTTTAGATTTTCAAAGGGTTCAGGAGGTGAAAAGCTATCTCCCCTTAACACATCTATGTGCTTTGAGATTGCAAGGGAAACATTTTCAACTGGTAGGCTTAGATTTCAAGTTTTCTCCTAGATCCATTTCCAGAGCTACCAAAATCCCTTATGTCGGAGAAAAATGGTTTAAACAGAGCTACCTAGACTCAGAACATTACAAACCTTTTTTGAAGCCAAATCATCGGGATGCATGCCCATCCATCTTTCCTTTTTCATATCTATTGACCAGCTATTCTCCCCTCATTAAGATAATCATGAAATACTTCACATGCGAGGGAAGGTTTTCCTGGGTCTATGCTCACCATGTCCGGTTGCTCATGCACTTCACAAGAGCCCAGTTGTTAAACCTCCCCTTTTTCCTCCATAGAAGTATTGAAAATATGGCTTCCACCGTTCAAAATAGATCTCCCTCTCAGCAGCTAGCTTGCCTTTTCCATCATTCCCTTATCAAAATTTTCATTCTTCATCAACTTGAGAAGAAGGGAATCTCTTGGGACAGTTCCATTTCACATCCCGATTTCACCACTGTTTCTTCATCCCATGCATCTCCTTCACCTTCCACTCAACATCTTTCTCCTTCTTCTAGTAATCCAAATCCTAAGAAGCTAAAATCTCCCATAATTGAACAAGAAGAGGAGCATAGTGAGGAAAAATAGCATGATGAGGAAAAACAACATAGTGAAGAAGAACAACATGACGAAGAAGAGAAACACAGTGAGGAAGAACAATATGATGAGGAAGAACAACATAATGAGGAAGAAGAACACAATGATGATAGGCAGCCCAGTGATAAAGAAAAGCGCCATGAAAAAGAGAAAAACAGTAAAGAGGGAAATGATGAGGGAATGGAACAGCTTGATGAGGATATTGGTAGCCCTCACAGCAGCAAACATGATGAAGATGAAGCCCAAAAAATTGAGGAGACAAAGCCTAAAAGTCCTGAAGAAAGCAAGGAAAAGAGTGAAGAGGGAAGCTTTCAAAAATACATGCAAGATGACAGTCAAAGCATTCATGAAGAAACTCAAAATAGTGGCAACGATGATGAGGGAAGTAGCAAGGGCAAAGAACAAATAGAGCATGTGCTAACTGCCTCTCCTAGGCAAGCGGCGATGTTTTCTTCTCCAAAGGTGACCAAGCCCCGAACATCAAGGAAGAGGGTGCCTCAAACTGTAACTCCAAATGTTACTAGAGCCCTCCGAAGCAAGGGGAAGTTGCCAAAGGAATCCATTTTTGAATTACCCAAGAGGAGGAAGACCAAGAAGGCCACCCAAAGCAAGGGAAAGGAGAGGAAGAAATCAGCCTTTAGAAAGAGAGGGACTTTGACATAATTCAAATAAACAGTGATGATATCGAAAATGAGGCCAGAATCCTAGAGTCTCTCTTGATCAATAGAGAAGAAAAAATTCATGATTTGAGGGCAGATATAAAGAGGTCTAAAACCTCATTCACTTTTTGCAAACACAAAACAAGCATAAGAGTGTCCACATGGCGGTATATGAGACACGGGCCATCAAATATCAAAAAGAGGCCTCCAAGGCGCAAATTAAGTTGGAAGAACTCATGGGCGAGTTCAATGATAGTGAAGATGAATATCATCCAAGAAGAAAGAGGCCAAGGACCATGGGACTCAAAAGAGCCTTAGAGAAAGAAAAAGAGGAAGAGGCTACCCTTTTCCAATGCTTTCCTCTTACTACTTTATTCACACAAGAGATAGAAAACAATAGAGAAGCATGGCTTCAAAGGGTGAATGACCACTTGGAGAAGAAGTTGGAAAAAACCAATAGATATTTGGACCTTCAAAGAAGAATGATCGGGCACTATAAGAAGCTCAATCAATTCGCCCGTCGGAAATTGAAGGCCACACAAGAAAAGCTCAAGGAGGCTCAAAAGAGGCGCCCGACACCAAAAATGAAGAAAGACATATCAAGACTCCAAATTTTGGCCTCAACTTCTCAGCATGCTTCTGAAAACCCATGAGGGTCATGCTTGCCAAAATTGGGCAAAATTCAACAAGTTTTGGTTTTTTGTCATTTCTAGACTTTTTGTTAAAAATCATGGGCATCGCCATTTCTGTTTGAGACATCCTCAAAGGATGAAAATGGTATCATTGGATGCCATAATTTTAGGGGAATCTACTCAATGATTTTAATATCAATTGAAGATGATTTTGTCCCCCAAAATGGCAAAAAACAGTCACTTTTTCCACACTCTGCCCCGTTTATCAGCAAAGGAAATTTTTTGGGTTTTTACACAAAGGTCAGTTTTTGACAGACTTTTAGTGATAATTTTGGATAAAACAAAGAATTTTCAGAAACTAGACATCCAGAGCTTTCCAACGAGCCATCACGGGCCTCGTTTTGACATCGGGAAGGCCTCCAAAAGTTGCCCAAAAGATAGGAGATTTTCTGCTGATATATTTCTTAAGTATTTTTGTGAAAAATGCACTTTTCTAAAGTGGCTTTTCCTAATGTGCGTTTAGCTATTTTTGGCCATGGTTAGTTAGGAAAAGTCAATATAATTTCCTTTTTTAGCATTTTTAGGATATTTTTATAGATATTTTGTGCCTTGGGCTTTGTAAAGCCTCAAGGACAAAATCAGATATTTTTGATGGGACAATGAGCTTGCAAATTTCACTAGGAGGTTTTCCCTCATCTTGGCCTATATATTCCAAGAGACTTCATTGTAAATAAGGTTGAACTTGATGATATAGAGAAATATATGGTTATACAAGCTTGGAAGAAATACTTGTCTCATGCATTGGATAGTTTTTTGAATGTTTTTGGATGATGAAAGAGGACTGCTGTTGGATTCCTTGACTTGGTAAAATGGTATAGTGTCCCTCTCTGTTATGTTTTCTTAGTTTTCATTCATATTTCATGCTCTTTATTGCAATAATATAGTAGAGAATAGATTTGAGACATGCCCTTGGAGGCACCTCAGATTTCTTGTTTCTTTATAGCTTCTATGTTTTCTTCCTTCTTAGTCATATCAAAGAATCCTTGATTGCTCTTTGATAACTGGAGAAATTGTTTGCTTGTTTCATCTATGGTTTTATGCATGCTAAGTATGATTCACGATATGCCCTGCTTACTCATGGCTAGTCATAGCTCCACCTCTGAAACCTTTATTTTATTGTTTGATTGTCTTAGTTGAACCAAGGAGCTCTTGTACTGATCTTGCCCTTTGCCTAAAACTATGCAATCTTACTTCAAAGTGCTCGATAGCTTGAAATACTATGTCTAGGTGTTTCCTCATAGTGATTTGAGTTATTTGTTTGTCTTAATTGTCTTTCCCTAAAGTCTGATAGAAAATTCCTAAAGTTAGAGAGTCATATATCTCTATGTATTGCTTGAATGTTTATTTCTATGCATTTATCAGTTTATAGTTACATTTCTCATGATTAATGGTTTTCCCTACCGTGTTTATGTCAGATATTGAACTATTTATGTTTGAAATCCTTTTTTCTTCACAAATTTAGTGTCCATCCCACTCCATTTTACCCAAAGTCCATTTTACCTTGATCAAATCGACCCTTCAGCATACCTTGTATCACCATCTGAAGCTTTCTTGACCTTTTCAACCCCGTACCCAGTTAATTTGACAATATTTTTATCTATCTTAGTCTTTGTTCAGTTCCTCCCTCACAAACCTAAAAGAAAAACCAAAAAACCTACTTCATAACAAACCTAAAATCATAAACACAAGAAGAAAACACGTAGATATCCCTTACACAAATAGAGATCACCCTCTCTGAGTCCAGGAAGGCTAGGTCCTTGGGCTCCAAAGATTGGTTTGATGTTACCCTGTCACTTGGCTTGCCAATCAGCCAAATCATGGGACCCTAAAATAATGGCGATCACGGTGGGATTCTGAGTAATAAACAAACTTAGACTTCCCTAAAACTTTAGCAGCCTTAGGAATACTATCTGATTGAATTATCCCACCGCTCACTAACATAATGGCGATCACGGTGGGACTCTGAGTAATAAACAAACTTAGACTTCCCTAAACATTTCAACAGCCTTAGGAATACTATTTGATTGACTTATCCCACCGCTCACTAACATAATGGCGATCATGGTGGGACCTTCCAAGTTAGTGACAATCTAAGTACTCCTTAGTAACTCTCAAAGTCTCTATCAAACTTAGAAAAAATTAAGTGTTTTATGGAGAGTAGAAGCTAGCTTTTTCACCATCTTAGCAAAATGATGATTCAATTATAGGAAACTCTTCCAAACCTCATAGGTTGTACATAAATAACTCAGAAAACCCCAAAAACAACCCCAGATTGGCTTTTCCTAGTTATTGGTGGTGGACCATAGCTACATCTCTATAAAAACAACCAAGTTCCACCTGGCGACTCCACTAGCCTCCAGTAAACCTTAAACTCCATAAAAACCAAAAAATTTCATAAACCTTACCTTTCTGTTGACTCATCCTTTCCAAAAAAACTTAAAATTCATGGTGCAAACTCTATAATCAGTGACAAACTAAGTATAACTTAGCGATTCAGAAAACTTCACCTAAACATAGGATATAAATAGAAATAAACTTGCAAATAGAATCATCAGCTTGTCCAAACAGTCTAGAAAACTGTTTAAACTAAGTGATCACTCTTCCTTGCAAGTCTTCACCTCAAATTTTGCTAGAATTTTTTTTCCGAAAGCAGCTTTGTTAATATTGGTGGTGGACCATAGATCTCAAAGAAATCCACCTGGTGACTCCACTAGCCTTCATTTTTGTTTTAACCATTCTTCACATTAGTGAAACCTCTAGAGAGGCCATCCATCCAAAACAATCAGAAATACCATCCTCTCTAAACTCTGAATTCGAAATCTAGCTTCACGAAGAATCAATACCAGATCCCATCCAGACCCAAATCCCCCTATCATAGTTGATAACCCAGAGAAGATTCGGTGGCAAGCTTCCGAAACTAGCAACTTAGCTACCGATAGGTCCATCCGTAAAGCAAGATCAGTACCTGAACACCTCACATCCTTGCAGGATCCCCCATTTGACTTAAAATCAACAAAAACCATTTTTAGAAGCAAGTCACAAAGTAAAATAAACTTTGACGATCTTGAGCCCCTAGATTTGCCACAAGGTCCTAGTAGAGAAGCCTCACCTACTACACCTCCCGTCTTTCAGCTTCTCCACCACTTTGGCTGCTACCACCCCAGATCTGCTCAAAATCATTTCACTGGTCCAAGTACATCCGCCACACCCATCCAAACCACCACTATTCAAATCAACTCAGCTCATCCTACAAGCCCTCATATTGTAAATCATCCATTAGCTTCCGCCATGGCAGCTTGGTATGCACCCTTGGTGTTGCCACACCCTTTGGCTCCTTTACAAAATGACTACCAATCCAAAATCCTGCACTTTACCAGAGTTGAGGCTACTACCGCCCAACAAAATGTAGATAGAATTAACGATGCCTTTGAATACATGGAAATAGATTACGAGACCATAATAATGAGGATGTTCACCCAAAGCTTGGGCGGAGAACCCAAAAAATGATTTAAGAGCTTAACTCCAAACATCATACATGATCTCCCAGAACTCTACCAAACCTTCATAAATAAATGGGAAATCAAAAAAACCCCATTCAAATCTTGTCTGAGTATAACAATCTAAAAAAGGAAAATGGGGAAAGTGTCCAGGAATAATACACTAGGTTCAACAGTGTTTATAACGCCCTCCTGCCTCACTTCAAACCTCCACTTGGCTCAACCTTAGCAAATTTTTCTGAAGGCTTCAACCCAGACATGACTTATCAACTAAGAGACAAGGACCCCCCAACCTTGGAGGAAATGCAAAAAGTGGCCATAAGTGCAAAAGACAACTTAGCAGAAAAGAGAGCTAGGACCAGATCATAAAGGAAAGTCACATACAGGGATGAGGTCGCCCCTTCAGTCCCTTCCTTAGATCCTAGAATAGATGACTTGGTTAGATCCATGGTAAAAATGTGGGAAAATATAACTGAAAAGACACCTCTTAGGGACAACCAGCCAAACCCTCAAAACAGGAACCGGAACCAAAACTTTAGGAGAGAACAGCCTCAAAACAAACAAGGGAAACTGACCAACAAATCAGACCACCCTTTAATGAAAACTATGTTGATGAGGAAGAAAGGGATACAGAACCCATTGATGAAAGTCATTTAAACCTAATAGGTTCTGATAACGAGAGTGAGGTTTACCTCACAGAAGAAGAACAAGATTTATTCTCTCCAAATCAAAATGAAACCAACTATGAGGACCCCGAAGATCCTGCTATAGATTTTCATAATGCTATAATAGAAGCTCACAGTCAGTATGATATTAGAAGTAGAAAAAACCAATTCAACTCCAAGAAAGGTAGCTCAGACACTACTAAAACCCCTGATACCATCCTTAAAAGAGAAGTGGATAGCAACAAAATCGTGGTCAAGAAAACTGACCAAAACAAAGATAAAGCTATTCAGACAAGCCTTGGCCCAGATCTTCCCAGTACCTCTTCAAAGATTCCCAAGATGGTTGTTTTGAACAAAATCTCGAACCAAAGTTAGAAAATTAAGAACATAGAGAAATTCATGGCTGAAAAAACTAAAGTAAACTTATCTAAACTACAAGCACCCTTCCGTTTTGAAGGAGAAATCACCAAAATAAAGATCACCATGCCTCTCACTGAACTTATCGCCCAAAGCTCTTACAAATCCCAAGTGCTCAAGGTTCTGAATATAGGAAATGATGCAAACACCTTAAATCTAGCTGATGACACCCCTGAAGTTTTGTTTGGTCCAAAAATAGAAGGGAAATTCTAAGAAGGAACCACTCTTTCCTTTTACATCAGTCTGAATATACATGACCAAATCCTACACAATGCCATGTTAGACTCCGGGGCCTCGAATAATCTCATGCCAAAGGTTGTGATGGAAAGATTAGGCCTAGAAATAACAAAACCTTATAAATAATTATATTCATTTGATTCAAGTAGAGTCAAGTGTCTAGGCTTAATAAAAGATATTTGTTTCAGTTTGGCTCAAATACCTGCAAAACACCTGATTATGGACATAGTGGTAGCAGGCATCCCTCCCAAATACGGAATGCTTTTATCTAGAACTTGGGGAGCCAAGCTTCAAGGAAATATTCAACTTGATATGTCCTACGCCACTATTCCTGTGTTTAACCAAACTAGAATACTCTATCGGGAATCACACATGAAATATATGGTCAACAGCCAAGAAAGGCCAGATAACATCCTGATGTACTCCTTGCATTCAGATCTGAATTCTTTCATTTTACACACTGATGAAGACATTGAGGAACAGTTAGGAGAATTTGAAACAAACTTAGACCCACTACATCAACTATCCCAAGTTCTCTATGATGAGCTGGACACTCAAAATTATCATGACCATGAGAAGTTATGTCTTGAGGAAAGAGAGTTTGTTCCTCTTGAAACAGAAATAGAGCAAGAAGCACAAAACATTATATACCATCAAGCAGATTTCTCAAACCATAGACAAACATCAGCAGTAACATCAGGAGACTTTTTCAGAACAGAGGCATCATAATACTTGCATATCACAAACCTCTTTGGAAATCAGGGGTAGGGAAGCTTAATAAGGATTTACCATCTCATAACTCTACCTCTTCAAATGAAACCTTGACTGTAGCCACAACAACTAAAAATCCATAAAAAGTGTTTGATAAACTTCTTAGGAAAAGATATGATGACTACAGTCCAAATATACCTGAGTTGTTTGAACTAGCTAACATTCTGCCACTTCACCAAAGACTTAGAACTACTAGAATTTGCAAGATTGTTCAAGATACTATTACATGTAGAGAAAATAGTGAGAAGCACTATGACACTGCCATCACTCCAAGAAACAGCTTCGACAAAAGAAAATACAAAAATCTTGACCAAACAATAATAATCAAAGACAAGACAGCTGGACATAGGATCTGTTTTGATTTCAGAAACACAAATACACACCCTTGGGATAGAAATTATATCCTTCCTGCCCAAGACCATCCTATAAAAATGATAGGTGCTTCTAATCATGTGTCATTACAAGAGGATGTTTCAAGGTATCGCCAAATAATTCCTTTGCAAAGCGAACAGCTAAAATAATTTTTCAAGTATGCTGGAAGTAGTTTTATCTTCAAACCCAAAATTGCAAAACCACTAGACACCAAAAACATGCTCCTAAAATTTATGTTTCCAATTTTAAATTTCTGCACTCTGATGTACCTTGATGATGTCATCATATACTTTAAAAATGACAAAGAATATCTGCATTATTTGAAAAATATGTACAACAAAAGAAGAAGTGGGGATCAAAGGTATAAAGAGGTATAGCGGGAAGATACGGGGTTGTTTATAGATTCATGCATGAATCCTTATGTTATGCTTGAAAGAGAAAATTTTCCAAATTTTTCTTTTCAAGCGCTGAGTGGACCAAGTGTGGTAGGAGATCCTTATGAAGATAAGATGCTTAAGTTTCACCATTTCCAGGATTTCTGAGGTAAAACATTTTCAATCATTGTATATACCATTGTTTGAAAAATAAATTCAAAAACAATAGAAAAATAGAAAAAGAGGGCAGTTTGAAAAATAGAAAGAAAGCCCCATGTTCAAAAAATAGTCATGTTGAAAGCGCACAAGTCTAAATGCTGCTACTAGTGCTCAAAATATGTCTTGTTCAGCTATCTAGCCTAATAATAACTAAACATGTTTTAAATTTATTGGTTGATAAGTTAGTGAGAGAAGAGATAGTCAAATTGTGTAAGCTTGACTTGTCAAAGAAATAGATTAGGAAAATATACTAGTTCCACATGCTCAAAACAGAACCAAAGAGGAAAATAGGGATGAAAAAAAAACTGTATATCCTAGCCCTGATTTTTCTAAATTTCTTTTTTCATGCCAAATAATATTTGTGTGCAGCTTGTCTTTCATGCCATAAGTACATGACAAATCAGACTGTCTAATCCTGATTTGGTCATTTTTTAATTTCATGTTTTAGACTAGAGAATGAAATCTTGTCAAATAGATTAACCTTGAAAGTCGATCCAACATAGGTAGAGAAAAAAAGGAGTTCATCAGCTTAATCTGAACTCCCGGTGGATGTAAGTGTAGAATTAGATAGTGTCATTTTTCAAAAAAATTATGTCAAAGGGTTGCTAATCCAAATGCACCCGGAAGGAGAAAAAATGTTAGGAAATGTAGCGAGGTAGGTAGAAATGACTTTGATGCTAATCATGCTGTCAATTTTAAAAAATAGTATCAAGGAAGAAAGAAATTTGCGCCAATGGATAAAGGCACTGGTCTTCAAAGGACAGATATCTGAAATTCTGAACACCTCCTGAAAAGGAGCTTCCCTCCCCAAATGGAGCCACTGTTAGTCATCAGTATTTTTCACCTGTTGATGATGACTAGTTTTTAAAGCCAAGTTTTCTAGAAGCTGATCTCCAATTTTTCAAATCTGTCATCTAGAAAACACCCCTAAAACATTTTTTGTCCTCCTACCTTTCTCAGTCAGCCTATGATGAGAAAAACCTAGTTGTCAAGTCCTATCTAGCTTCAGTCATATAATCCTGTCCATTAGCTGTCATAAGCCAAAATCATCTGCTGTCATTCACCCTCATCCCCAGGTCATTCATTAACCAACCGTTGATAAAAATGTCAGCCACCCTACCTCTGTTCATATGTCATCTTAAGATCTAGTCATACCAAAGAGAATACTTCAAATCTGTCAAATATCTCCCCTAAGTTAGGTAGTGGCGCTTTAGGAAATCCTCCCTTGGCAAAAGCATCCTGAGCCAAAATCTTTTGTTCAATACTAGCCAACCCTGAATTGGCGCTTAGTCTGCAAAAAACAAAGCTTGATACACCCATAAGTCATGACACTAAGAGGTCTTGATGTCTCAACAGTACATGTTTCAAAAGCCAAACTCATAGTGTGTTGATCTACAGTGTTTTAGTGTCTTTTTCAAAAGCAGAGATGTACAATTATTCTAGAAGACATTGTCAAGCTAAACATGAGAAGACAGTTGCTTCTCATGTTGTTTTGAGCCTGGGATAAGAGTAATGGTCAGAGAGAAAATTAAATAAACCTCTGCAAACACAATCAAGAAAGGTTAGTAAGTAATGACTAGCCAGAAATTACTCTACAAATACAAATCATGTGGCTCCTAGTTTCAAAGATTCACAAGGGTATTCTAACAACATGATACATATCTCAGAGCATGCCCCTCATAGCATATTGCCAAATTTTCACTTTATTACTTACTGTGATATACCAAGCACAGATATGCATTACAAGGAAAGATGACACAGTTTGAAAAAGAGATGAAATGGCATGACTGTGTTAACCTCCTCCAAACATGAGCAGATGGTTGGGTCACTTGTTGCAAACCTCCTCCAAACATGAGTAGATGGTTGGGAATATTATGTTAACCTCCTTCATTTAAAAGCAAATGGTTAGGAACATGATAAATTTCTCCTTCCTTTAACAAGTAGAGGGTCAGGAACAGAGGTATGGACTCATTCAAAGAGCACAAGGCTAGCAATGCTTCAAATGGCCTAAAAACTTGTTTACACCATTTCCTCCAATAGATGAAACCACTGATACAACAGTAGTGTTTCAAGGGGTGTTTTAGATGGGTTCACTATTTAAAGGGTAGAATTGAAATGCAATGGGAAGCAATTGAAGGTTTATGAGTAGAAAACTGGTGTTTAAACAAAGGACAAGCAGTGATACTATTATGTTCAAGAAGCTTTGTTGTTCATATCCATAAAGATCTTCTTCAAAGGCAATTTGAGGTTAAAATGTACAAAACTTGGAACAAGCTCATCGAATGACAAAAAGGATCTTTAAAAAGTTTTCTCCTTGATAAGCACGTGTAAATCAAGCCTTGGTGATTACAAATAAAGCTTCATCTACAATCAAGGAAAATGTTAAAGGGCGCCTAACAGTTTTTGATCAAATTCAACAATGGGCATAATCATCAAGAAGCACCAAGAGAGTTGAATTGTCATAGTAAGTTCTAGAATTGTAAATCATCTCCTTCCAAGAGATAGGCAAAATATGCATCAACAGTCCTTGATATGGCTCTTGAGCAGTGTTCCTTTTAAAGGACAGAAATGGAAAAATAGTGACAGGGTTATTTCCTTAATGAAAAAACAGTGAAGAAAGATTTGCTTTTAAGGTGGTTTCTTTACTTCGGAAAAGGTCATGTCTATGAAGATCTTCAGAAGTAGCTGACCACATCATTGTCATTGTGAGACTTGTTCGAATAGAAGGCCTCATGGTATTTTAAAGTGATAAAATAATAAAGACAGTGCTTTATGTTTTGATATGACCAAAAAAGCCTTTTCAAAATGCATCCGAACCCTTACAAAATAACTACCAAGACATTTGAGCTCATTTGACTTTTGAAAAGCAAAAGAGATCGTTTAAAAGCCCATTGTGAAAATTCAAACCATGAAACAAGTGCCCACTAGTTGCTCACTGCAGAAACAAGGTGATTCCAGGAAAAATTTCAGAGTTTTGAGGCTTAGAGGCCTGCACGGCGCACCTGTAGAAGTGCGCAGCGCGCATGTGTGCACCCGAGAAAAGGATTTGAACTGCTGCGTGGCGCGCCTGTGCGCTCGTTCACCAGTGCCCGAACCCAACCCGACTTCTTTGTCTACGCGGTGCTCTCAGTGGCAAACGTGTCGCTCATCCTCCGAGCATCCAAAAGCACTTTTGAAAGCTGTTCATCGATCAACCAAGGCCCATAAGCATTGTTCAAGGTATTTTCCATTACCTCTTGGTAAATTTCGAATTTTAAAGGGGGTATTGATGCCATGTTTTCCAAGGAAGAAATAGTGGTAAAGAAGTTTGGGCCATTTGGTCAAAATCAAAGTTTTTGTTGTTGTGGATGTCAAGAATTAGTACATTGATAGGGGAAGGTGTTTTTCAGTTTTGAGAGAGCCCTGGCTGCCTTTAAAAAAAAAACAGTGATAGCTCACAGTGTCTATAAAGGAGCATAATTTGTTAAAAAATCAGAGTGAAACAGTGGTTAAAAGTTGAAGGCTTGGTGAACTTGAAAAGGGTCCTTTTTGTGTTGTGAGATAGTGAAATTTTGTGCAGCCCCTAGAATTCAAAAAAGCCAGAGTCTTTTTTCAAGGTTTTCAAAGTCGGCTGAAAGGTGTCTTGTTTACTTTGCAAAGGGGCAGTAAAAAAAAAAGGAGCAGTGCTTGAGGGGAGGATTTTCTGTGCCAAAACACAAGAAATCCTTGTTTGACAAAGAACCGCAAACACATATTTTTCAAAGTTATTTGCCCAAACATAGTGATAAATTGATTTTGGCTATCATTTGAAAAGTACTTGTTTGTTGGCATCAAAGAAGCACAGTGACTTGCAAAGAGGACAAGGTGTAGTGTTGGGAAACCATTTCAAAGACCATTTGAAAGAGATTGTCTTGGTCAACCAGTAAAAAGTATCCAAAGAAAAAATGCCTCCTAGGCAAGACAACAGAAGTGGCCCTCACAAGAGGCATGAACCTTTTTCAACTAAAGAAGTAAATGCCCATCCTTCAGTTTTGTTTAACTTTCATGAAGTTGGTTGTTTAGAGTTTTTTCAAAGGGTTCAGGAGGTGAAAATCTATATCCCCTTAACACATCTATGTGCTTTGAGATTGCAAGGGAAAAATTTTCAGCTAGCAGGCTTAGATTTCAAGTTTTCTCCTATATCCATTTCTAGAGCTACCAAAATCCCTTATGTCAGAGAAAAATGGTTTAAAAAGAGCTAACTAGACTCAGAACAGTACAAACCTTTTTTTAAGCCAGAGAATTGGGATGCATGCCCATCCATCTTTCCTTTTTCATATATATTGACCAATTATGCTCCCCTCATGAAGATAATCATGAAATACTTCACATGCGAGGGAAGGTTTTCGCGGGTCTATGCTTACCATGTCCAGTTGCTCATGCACTTCACAAGAGCCCAATTTTTAAACCTTCCCTTTTTCCTCCATAGAAGTATTGAAAAGATGGCTTCCACTGTTCAAAATAGACCTCCCTCTCAGCAGCCAGCTTGACTTTTCCATCATTCCCTTATCAAAATTGTCATTCTTCATCAACTTGAGAAGGGAATCTCTTGGGACACTTTCATTGTACATCCCGATTTCGCCATTGTTTCTTCATCCCATGCATCTCCTTCACCTTCCACTCATCATCTTTATCCTTCTTCTAGTAATCCAAATCCTAAGAAGCTAAAATCTCCCATAATTGAACAAGAAGAGGAGCATAGTGAGGAAGAACAGCATGATGAGGAAGAGCAGCATAGTGAAGAAGAACAACATGATGAAGAAGAGAAGCACAGTGAGGAAGAACAACATGATGAGGAAGAACAACATAATGAGGAAGAAGAACACAGTGATGATAGGCAGCCCAGTGATTAAAAAAAGTGCCATTAAAAAGAGAAAAACAGTAAAGAGGGAAATGATGAGGGAATGGAACAGCTTGATGAGGATATTGGTAGCCCTCATAGCAGCAAACATGATGAAGATGAAGCCCAAAACATTGAGGAGATAGAGCCTAAAAGTCTTGAAGAAAGAAGGGACAAGAGTGAAGAGGGTAGCTTTTAAAAAGACATGCAAGATGACAGTCAAAGCATTCATGAAGAAACTCAAAAAAGTGGCAAGGATGATGAGGGAAGTAGCAAGGGAAAAGAACAAATAGAGCATGTGCTAGCTACCTCTCCTAGGCAAGGGGCCATGTTTTCTTCTCCAAAGGTGACCAAGCCCCAAACATCAAGGAAGAGGGTGCCTCAAATTGTAACTCCAAATGTTACTAGAGCCCTCCGAAGCAAGGGGAAGTTTCCCAAGCAATCCATTGTTGAATTACCCAAGAGGAGGAAGACCAAGAAGGCCAGCCAAAGCAAGGGAAAGGAGAAGGAAGAAAGAAGCCTTTAGAAAGAGAGGTAATTTGACATAATTCAGATAAACAGTGATGATAGTGACAATGAGGCCAGAATCCTAGACTCTCTCGTGACCAATAGAAAAGAACAAATTCATGATTTGAGGGCATATCTAGAGAGGTCTAAAAACCTCATTCACTTTTTGCAAACAAAAAACAAGCAGATGAGTTTCCACATGGCGGTATATGAGACACAAGCCATCAAATATCAAAAAGAGGCCTCCAAGGTACAAATTAAGTTGGAAGAACTCATGGGCGATTTCAATGATAGCGAAGATGAAGATCAGCCAAGAAGAAAGAGGCCAAGGACCATGAGAATCAGAAGAGCCTTAGAGAAACAAAAAGAGGAAGAGGCTGCCATTTTCCAATCCTTTCCTCTCACTACTTTATTCACCCAAGAGATAGAAAACAATAGAGAAGCATGGCTTCAAAGGGTGAATGACCACTTGGAGAAGAAGTTGGAAAAGGCCAATAGAGATTTGGACCTTCAAAGAAGAATGACCGGGCACTATAAGAAGCTCAATCAGTTCGCCCGGAAATTGAAGGCCACACAAGAAAAGCTCAAGGAGGCTCAAAAGAGGCGCCCGGCACCAAAAATGAAGAAATACATATCAAGACTCCAAATTTTGGCCTCAGCATCTTATCATGCTTCTGAAAATCCATGAGGGTCATGCTCGACAAAATTGGGCAACATTCAACAAGTTTTGGTTTTTTGTCATTTTTGGGCTTTTTGTTAAAAATTATGGGCATCGCCATTTCTGTTTGAGAAATCCTCAAAGGATGAAAATGGTATAATTGGATGCCATAATTTCAGGGGCATCTACTCAGCAATTTTCAGATCAATCAAAGATGATTTGGTCCCCCCAAATGGCAAAAAACAGTCACTTTTTCCACACTCTGCCCCGTTTATCAGCAAAGGCAATTTTATGGGTTTTTACACAAAGGTCAGTTTTTGATAGACTTCTAGTGATTAATTTGGAGAAAACAAAGCATTTTCAGAAACTAGACATCTATATATTTCCAACAAGCCATCACAGGCCTCGTTTTGACATTGGGAAGGCCTCCAAAAGTTGCCCACAAGACAGGAGATTTTCTGTTGATATATTTCTTAAGTATTTTTGTGAAAAATGCACTTTTCTAAAGTGGCTTTTCCTAATGTGCGTTTAGCTATTTTTGGCCATGGTTAGTTAGGAAAAGTCAATATAATTTCCTTTTTTAGCATTTTTAGGATATTTTTATAGATATTTTGTGCCTTGGGCTTTGGAAAGCCTCAAGGACAAAATCAAATATTGTTGATGGGCCAATGAGCTTTCAAGTTGCACTAGGAGGTTTTCCCTCATCTTGACCTATATATTCCAAGAGACTTCATTGTAAATAAGGCTGAACTTGATGATATAGAGCAATATATGGTTATAAAAGCTTGAAAGAAATACTTGTCTCATGCATTGGATAGTTTCTTGAATGTTTTTGGATGATGAAAGAGAACTGTTGTTGGATTCCTTGACTTGGTAAAATGGTATAGTGTCCCTCTCTATTATGTTTTCTTAGTTTTCATTCATATTTCATGCTCTTGCTTGCTATAAGACAGTAGAGAATAGATCTGATACATGCCCTTGGAGGCACCTCAGATTTCCTGTTTCTTTATAGCTTCTATGTTTTCTTCTTTCTTAGTCACATCAAAGAATCCTTGATTGCTCTTTGATAACTGAAGAAATTGTTTGCTTGTTTCATTTATGGTTTTATGCATGCTAAGTATGATTCACGGTACGCCCTGATTACTCATGGCTAGTCATAGCTCCACCTCTGAAACCTTTCTTTGATTGTTTGATTGTCTTAGTTGAACCAAGGAGGTCTTGTACTGATCTTGCCCTTTGCCTAAAACTATGCAATCTTACTTCAAAGTGCCCGATAGCTTGAAATACTATGTCTAGGCATTTCCTCATAGTGATTTGAGTTATTTGTTTGTCTTAATCATCTTTTCCCAAAGTCTGATAGCAATTTCCTAAAGTTGGAGAGTCATATATCTCTATGTATTGCTTGAATGTTTATTTCTATGCATTTAACAGTTGATAGTTACATTTCTCATGATTAATGGTTAGCCCTACCATTTTTATGTCAGCTATTGAATTATTTATGTTTGAAATCCTTTGTTCTTCACAAATTTAGTGTCCATCCCACTCCATTTTACCCAAAGATCCATTTTACCTTGATCAAATCGACCCTTCAACATACCTTGTATCACCATCTGAAGCTTTCTTGACCTTTTCGACCCCATAGCCTAGTTAATATGACAATATTTTTATCTATCTTAGTCTTTGATCAGTTCCTCCCTGACAAACCTAAAAGCAAAACCAAAAAACCTACTTCATAACTAGCCTAAAATCAGAAACACAAGAAGCAAACACATAGATATCCCTTACACAAATAGAGAGAGCCCTCTCTGAGTCCAGGAAGGCTAGGTCCTTGGGCTCCAAAGATTGGTTTGATGTTACCCTGTCACTTGGCTTGCCAATCATCCAAATCACGGGACCCTAACACTAGGAAACCAGTCAGGGCGCTGCCATTAAATTACACAACCATAGGAACTTATCGGCTGAGAGTATTCTCCCTTGGTATCTTGGGAAGCATTATGAGGGCATTCAGTTTGGTTTTAAACCTTGGGTTCAACCTTCTTGCGGGGTGGGGAAATTCCTCCGTATACAATACCTTTACCTTTTTCCTACGCCATATGAGGGCCATGGATGGGAGGTATGGCTTCCTGAGTGGAGGAATCCATTTATCTAAAACATTCCTAAGAATTAGTGGATGACGAAGTGAGAGGGACAGGAGGGAAGTTGATACCAACTAACCTTGAGAGATTTTAAAGAGACAATCGATTATTGTTTAGATTGGTACATACCTCTGCCATTCTACTAGTGGTTCCAGCTCTGGCTTCTTCAATGGACCAAATATCGTGTGCCAACATATTTAACATAGCCCAATTCCCATCACCAAGACAACACCATTCCGCCATTTCCATTGATGTCACCAGACTACAGATGTGTGCCAATATTTCTAGATCAAAATTCCTCTGGTTGTTCATGCCAAGGAGAGAGGGGTGTGTGACCGTGTCCTCGGCCTCCACATCTGGCTCTGCGTCTCTCGTGGATCATAAATTATTGCTTGGGAATGAAGGTAATTGATGGCTCTCTACATAAGAGAAAGAGTGTGCTTACTTGAATTTGTTGCATGCGAGGGAACTTAGGAGAGAATGCATATCCCAGTGAGTGATATTTAGCTGGAAGTAGAATAAATACTAGTGAGAATATTCTGGATGGAAATGTTGACTGAACCACATTGATGGTGCTTTGTATTGCATAACCATCGATTGGGCAAGTGTTTTATTGTGAGCTTGGGATTTGTCGTAAGAGCTCTCAAAAGGTCCAACATTCGATGTTGGAATAGTAACACCTCGATCTGGGAGTATATAATTGTTATTATTATTTTGGGGTTAGGTTGAGTTTAGGTTAGTGTTAGTCCATTTATTAGATGGAAGAAGAACAATAAATCCACAATGACAAAAAATAATATATTTTTAACTCATATATGATATTATATATTAAAATAAATTTAAAATATAAAAAATAATTATCTTTAAAATATTAAAATAACTATTTTTTCTTATGTTAAAATTAAAAAATTATATATATATATATATATATATATATATATATATATATATATATAAGTGAATAATTTATGAGACATGAATTAGCATATTTCTGTCCAGATTAGTTGTTATTTATGTTTACATTTTATGGAGAGAAGTTCATTTTCTCCTTTTAAAAGAATAATAAAACATAACTGATTGGAGACTTCCACAATTATTCATATCATATTGTTGTTGGTGATTTCTGGAAGAGAATTATGTAATATTTTTTATTCGTCCAACGTTTCAGATGGTGACTCCATCCATCATCATGGACCAAAGAGCCTTGTGAGTAAACTAGTGTTGAAGAACCTATTTTTAAGGAGAAAATGAACTAAATATCCAATGAAAACGTTGGATGAATAAAAAATTTCAAAAAATCTCCAATAATAATAAATCATTTAAAAAAAACCATTAAAATATGAAAATTATATATATATATATATATATATATATATATATATATATATATAATTTTGCATTGTCAATAAAAAAAATATATACATAAAATAATATTAAATTATTGTTTCTAATTTATCACTTTAAAAACCAAACTATAGACAATAAAGCAAAGAGTTAAGAACTAATATAAATAGAGTATCCCAAATTAACAAAAACCTAAAACAATTACTACCAACCAAAACGAAGCCAATAATAAAGACAAAAAAATCAATTTTATTGAACTACAAAATTTGAACAAACAACAAAATTAAACTATACAACAAAATTTTTAAAGTAAACATGACTGAAACTTAGCCATTTTTTAAATTTATTTCCAAAGAATAAAAAATAATCAATTTTTATGCATATTTTAAATATAAAAACTTCAAATTCATAAAATAACAAGTGCTATATAAGGACGTTGAGAGTTTCTGGAAAATTGTATGCAAAAGCTCTCAACATTCTTATGTTTTTTTACCGTGGAAATGTCCATTCTCTAAGTGCTATATAGTAATTAGTAGTTATAATTAATTTAAATATAAATAAATTAACATAAAAAATAATAAAGATTTGTTAATAATTAAACAATAAATGGGGTATTGTAACTATAACCATAGTAGTTATAAAATCAATAATAGCTACTACTGTTATTGTTACAATAATCCAGTATCAATTAATCTAAATAGCTTACATTTTTTGTAATCTACATTTTTAGTTAATACTATTTAAATTAATTAATTAATGTCTTTTTACATAGTGGCCTAATAATATAAAATTAATTAATTATTAACTTGTCACATTATTGCCCGCAAGGACATGGTCTAGTGGCCAACGAACGTACTGTTAAGGCATTCATGCTGTTAAGCAGGTCACGAGTTTGAGCCTCGTCTTATCTGGGTACTGTTCTTGCAGGCTGGGTGGTTCCCTGATGTTGCCGATTCCTTTGACTTACAAAAAAAAAAAAAACTTGTCACATTATTAGTAATATTTATTATTATTTCCACTAATAAATTAATAATATTATCATATATTAATTAGTAATAATTTAACAAAATTCATAATGTCCTAAGAAAGCTTCCATGATGATTAAAAAAATATCCTAATTGCAAGCAAAGGGAGTAGCCATTAATATCTTCATTTATCTTCTTGTTATGGGACAATTTTTTTAATATAATATAGTAACAAAGAAACTAATGTAGCGGTAGTTCTTGCCAACTTGTTGTTTTGTTTTTTATTTTTCTTAATATTGACGTTTAGCTCAACATATTGACGTGCATCTATTTGTTGATTTCCACATATCAGGGTGTGCATCTATTTGTTGGTTTCCACGTATTAAGACCAGAGGAAAATATCCCAGACACCCACGCAATTTTATATATTTTGTTTTTTGATGGAGCCACATTATTAATTTAAAAATTCAAACCATGCATCTATTTATTAAACCAGGTGTTCATAGTTGGTGTTGGAAGGTTTTAATGAGGTAACGACCAATATGGGCTTAGTTATTTCTTTATTTTACTCTAACCCCAGTTGCAAGCTCTATAAGACAACCATGAAAATAATATCCTTGGTCTGTAAGACTGTTCTAAGTGGCTCATTGCTTCGTGAGTAAATTCGTAGCATTATTTATTCTATAAGTGACCAAATGCATTCTTTGATTGACCACGATAAATTTTGGTATTATACGCCCAAGGCCATTTCCCCATGGATTCAATGGGATCTGACTCAGATCAGATAATGTGCCCCCTACCTGAGTTGGGCTGCATCCAAGCAGCGATGCTATAGTGTAAGGCTATACAGGGGCCACTGATGCTCGTGCATTCCTTGAGTACTAATGGGTGAACCAGGTACTCGGTCTTTATAAGCTGGGTCTCTATCTGTTTTTGGATCAGAAAAAAGTGGAGACACATCCAAGGAGGGAGGTCGTACTAAAAGGTTATAAGGTTAGATTTGGGCTTAAGCGCTGTGATATCCCTCTATTTTCGGAGAGCCAACGATCCTTGAGGAAGGACTCCAGACTGAGGTCTTTCCCACCACTCGAGATTTCATGTAAGTTTCATTATCTTAATTCTACAATGAATATGACAATTATATGTTAAAATCATGGTTTGTGTCTAGAGCCACCTCAATATATATTTCATAATAAATTCTCCATGGTTTCAAAAACATGTAAGAAGATTTGACTCCTGGAATTACCTCGTTGAGTACGAACATCCAATGGATTACCTCTCTTATCGAGTGATCACCACCTGAATCGACTCTTGTATCGAGTCTGATGGTATATACCCTCCATTCCCATTCCAGCCAAATTCCCACCCGTGCTAGTGGTTATGTATCAATGAGATCCACTACCATAGCTTCTGTTACTACTGAGGAAGATATTACAAGTTAATCAGATAGTTTTGTTGATTTTCCTCTTGGCCAGAGAGACATGTTGAATTTTCAAGAAAAGAAATGCAAAATTTTGTAACAAAACTCAATACAAACACATAGAAAGAGTGACAGATATTTTTTGCATGCATTGTAAAATACCTGAATTACATACTTTAGCATGGAAATGAAGGGTAAAGGATAGGGCTATTCATGCAAAGATACGAAGAGATATGAAAATTTGCATTCCTTATAGTGAAAATTTGCAAATAGAAAATAGAGTTACAGAGTAAAATTTTGTAAATTTAACAAAACTCTCTATACGTAGTTGTCTGATTTTATTTGAATGACTTACATGTTGTTTTTTCAGACTAGGATTGACCTCATACTCGCCTTGGATTTTTTCAAGAAACCGAATGACTTTACCGAAAGATTTTTCCACACTTGTATGAAAAAAATGAAAGGCAATGATACCTATAGTTATGCTATTATGGTGGGCTGAAGGGCCATGAAACTTATATTTATGCTAAGTCGAGCCTTCATTGAATAGTGAAAGATGAAAAACCATAATAAAATCAAAAGAGGATATCAAATCTTCATCGAATTCTCTGAAACTGAGAAAATGCAAGGAAAACAACAATGGGTATGTAAATTAATATGTGCATAGATGATGATGAATTTTGTTGGTGAGTGTGAAGCAATGAATGAGACTTATTCTAGTTTATAGCATACTGGTGTTGGTTTTACTAATTTTCCTCAGAATATCAATGGAGGAAGACAAGGGTCTTGGTCCCGCCGCTGCCATATTTCTCTGATACCTCTGAAAATTTTCTTCTTCTATTTCGATATGGAAAAATATTGCAATCTCTATTGATGTGATGTCAAGAACTGTTAATAGTTATATCTCACATTCAAACATATTTTTTCAGGGAAATAAAATGCTTTGAATGCAGCGAGGGCAGAACACTTGTTGTTGTTGCTTATTGATGGGGTGACGAGAGTTTGGGTGGCTTCGATTTTACATGGTGAGCACGGAGCTGACACCACTTTTCCTACCATCTTAGGTACTTATGCTCTTGCTCACATAGCTGAGCCTTCATAGGCAGAGGGTTATAGATTCTGCAAACAATAAGCAGCGAGAGGGAGCTTGTGTTTTAAGCTTTTGAAGAATTTATGGGAAGCCTGATAGATGACTAACATGCCCAACAATTTACTGGTTACATGACATTGGTTGACACCGTTTCGATTACTGGATGATAGAGAAATTTGGGTTAGATAATTTTGGACTTTAGATACGAGAAAATTTGGTTATTAGAACACCTTGCCTCAAAGTATTAGAACACCTTGCCTCAACCTTAATTTGGATAAAATAACCTGGCCTCAACCTTAATTTGGCTAAAATAAACTTGCCTAAACCTTGCTGCATCGGGCCATGTGAAGTTTGCAATAACGGGTGGAATGTTTTATCGCAAAAAAACTTTCATTGAAATTGAATTGAATGAAACTGCATACATAAAAATTTGCTTAAATTTACATAACCTAAAAAAAATCCGATCAAAATATGAACTAATTGACAGTCAATGATCAATCTATCGCTATAGTCATGTAGACGCGGGGAATAATAAGTCTTCATTACATCTTTATAGAAATTTTTAATATTATACATTTTATACTTTTTGTTGAATAACTTAGACTTCCTTGGTGTATTTTAATTTTTCGTTATAGATTTTGATTGTTGCATTATGAGAGTACCCATGTGATTTATTCCATTTTTTTAGTGTGAAAAAAACTTGGCTTATATAATGCGCCAATGCATATATCATAATCATTTTAAAACTATTACCAAATCCATATTAAAAAACCACTGTTGACAATGTACCCATCACAAAATGAGATGGAAGTATCTAGTCAAAGTAAAATCATGTGACAAAGATTGTTATGCATCTGCATCATATCATAGGCATCAGCCTATATCAGAGAAATACCCCCCATATGAAAAAAGCAAGATACAAAAATACAATGGATGTGAATACATAACAATTGTGGTCCACTTACCCAACCCCTCGTGTGTCTTTAAGCCTAAAAAAATATAAATAAAGGTCCTAACCCGGTTCACAATGCAAAAATTAGAGAATGCAACAATAGTAGTGTAGCAGACCTATGTGGATATGGTGCCAATGACAGTTTCTGAAAACTAGATTTTTAAAGCCAATGAAAATAGTTAGATAGACATATATATACAGTATATTAGAAAGGAAAAAATCATAGAGATAGTAGTTCCAAAAAATGTAGTGAAAAGCATGAACAATTAAGTTGTATGGTCCCTTGTGCCATGATACAATCAGCCTCTAACAGGATGTACTGCATCTAACCTTCATTGCATCCCAGACCCTGCTTTGATAATCCATCCGTAATTTTATTCTATTCCCTGCAAATGTGAGTGAAGTTTATGCTCTTAAATGTGGCCCGAAGTATCCTGATGTGTTCAAGCCAGTGTGTTAGTTGTGGAGGATTGAAACTATTTTTATTATTCATATGATTAATTATAATTTTTGAGTCTCTGTAGATGTTGATGTTGTTAATAGAGAGAAGTCTAGAGATCCATAATAGTCCCCAAAGAGCGACTATTTCCGCTTTCTTGTTTGTGCCTCCCCCATAGTTCCAAAAAAAATTGTATTGAATATAATGATCCACTCTCAACCATACACCGCAACCGCAAACCTGTTGTTGTGCTACTCCATTGAAATATCCCACAGGTAGGCTGAAGGAGTGGGGTCTAGACTTGTGAGATATATCCTGTGGAGGTTTTGTGGGCACATTGGATAGCTAAGATGAAATCAGAATACACTGAACAACCATGATAGGATAGTTCAAGATCCCATCAAATATGTTACAATTTCAAATTTTCCAAATGTGCCAGAATAGCCAGAATGGGATAAGAGTGCCATTTTGTGTCTTTTCCATATTTCCAGAAAATCATGGATATTGTCTGATGGATGGTAGGTAACCTACATATGAATACATATCCGTTGCTAGACCTCCATCATGAATGGGAAAGTAAAGAATAAATGTTTGTTATTTTCATCATCAGAGTGACACAACATGCATATCCAATCCAACCTTTTTTTTTGAGATTCTCCCATGTCAAATTTTGATTTCTCCAAATGAGCCAACATAGAATGGTCAACTTATGTGTGAGTCCCATTTTTCACACCTCCATAAACCAACAATCCTCCATTAGGTTATGATTGGTTTTTATGATAAATATGTATAAGTACCTTAGTTGTATACCATCCCCCTATGATATTCCATCCCATATGATCATGTATGCTTCCCCCCTACCATATATGTCAATGCTAAGTAACTGAGTCTTGTATGTGTCCCATACAGATACCTCAGGTTCCCAAAGACCCAATTCCCTATCATATTTCCAGATGGGGATTCCATTTGAGTAACCAAAAATGACCTGTGATAGTAGACAAATCCCTCGAAAGTGTAATTTACAAAGTATATTAGGATTATGATGCAGTTCCATCTGCATGCCCCCAATGTTTTCATCGTCCAGGAGGATCGATCCACCATCTTCGAACATCCATCACAAACACTTTTAGAAGGTGCACCAATTCTTCCAAAAGCCCAACCAAATGTTCGAGTCCTGTGCCTTACCCAAATCAGACTTTCAGTACCAATTTGTTAGCTCATGTTCCCCAAAATATTTCTCTAAAATAATAGAATTCCAATCACCAGATATAACTAATCCCTGCCACATAGATTTTATGATGAGGGCCTTCCCAAACATTTTTATATCCAGGATACCCCAGCCACCCATGTATTTTGGAATGGCAATGTGCTCCCACCGAGCCAAATGGTATTTCTGAGCTACCCTACCCCCCATCCAAATAAAATGTTCCATATATCCCTTTATGGCCTGAATGATAGTTGTGTTGGGTATGTGTTATATTTTTTTCGTGACTAATCACATGCAGGGGGGTCATAGGGGGGTCAATAGCCCCCTTGTACGTTACGCCAAGCGTAACAAGGGGGCAGCAGCCCCCCCTATTCAGGGTATGGGGCAGTGCCATGGGAAAAAAAATTTGACCTTATTTTTCAGTGGGCAGACCTGCCCATGGTTTTTTGCATGGGTTTACACATGGTTTTGGGGCATGATCGTTTTCGACCCCTGGTATTTTGTAGATCCGGTCAAGGGAACTATGGTTATGTTCTAATCCAAGGTTAATGGATTGGGGTTTATGTATGCTTCAGCATGTATATATATATGTGTTGTAACACTAAAAGGAATATAATGAAAAATCAAGTTGGTCGTCCCGATTTGGGATCCAGGGGAAAATCTCAGTGTATATATGTTTTATGTTTTATGCTCTTGCTATTGTTTATTTTCTATTTTTAAGATTCGTTTGCAGATAATTTCTGTACAGGGTTAAAACCTACATTTGGTATTAGAGTTGTTTCAGCTTCAAGGGGACGCCTTTGCTGCTGAGGGGTTTTTTGATCGGGCCTAAGGTAGACCCTATTTAGTTGGAGATCTGCACGATCAAATCTTGCGGTGAAAGAAGATGGTGAGCGGCGGGAAGATAGAGATCAAGAAATTTAATGGTCATAGTTTTGAGTAGTGGAAGCTCAAGATGGAGGATCTATTTGTGGATAAGGATCAGTGGATCACGATAGATCTGGGTACTAAACCAACGGTAATGTCAGATGAAGACTAGAAGAAGCTGGATCGGAAGGCAAAGAGCACAATATGGTTGTGTGTCTCAGATTCAGTATTTTTGAATGTATCTGGGGAAGCTACAACGAAGACCTTGTGGGACAAGCTAGGGACTTTGTACCAATCTAAGTCTCTGGTGAATAAATTGTTCCTGTGGAAAAAGTTGTATAACATGAGGATGAAGGATGGAGACTCGGTGATAGAGCATCTGAATTCCTTGAATACTGTGGTAAGACAGTTGTCATCTGTTGATATTAAAATCTCAGATGAAGATAATTGCATCAGTTTGTTGTGCTCTCTACCAGATCCGTGGGATAGTCTGGTTATTGCAATAGGTAGCAATACAACTACCTTGAATTTTGATGACATTGTCTCAGCCTTGCTATCTGAGGAAATGAAACAGAGAAATATGGAGGGTTAGAATGGAGATGCCTTATCTATACGAGGAAAGTCCCGAAACAAAAACAAGAATAAGGTTTCGAGTGGGAAATCTAAATCTCTTAGAAATTTTGTAAAGGTGTGCTGGAAATGTGAAAAGGAAGGGCACTATAAAAAGGACTGCAAATCTAAAGCTCCTGAGAAAGGAAATGGATCTGATGATGCTCCTTATGCTAAGGTAAAAACCACCTCGGATGAAGGTGGGGATGTGTATTTGGCTTCTTCTTCAAATACACATGTAGATCATGAGTCATGGTTGATTGATTCGGGTGCATCCTTTCACTTCACTCCTCATAAGGAGTGGTTTTGTGAGTATGAGAAATATGATGGCGGTGATGTCTTCTTAAGTGATGATAGGAAGGCCAGAATCATTGGATGTGGAAACTCGAGCTGAAGCTACAAGGTGGAAGGATTAGAACACTTCCTGGTGTTCTACACATTCCTGCATTGGCTAGAAATGTTATTTCTGTAAGCAAGATGGATGATGCAGGTGTAAAAACAGTGTTCGAGAAAGATACTTGTAAGATGGTTTGGGGAGCACTGGTATTAATGAAGGGAGTTTGGATTGGAACTTTGTACAAGCTTCAGGGTAGCACTGTTATTGATGGATGCAACAATTCTATGGTTCCTGAAAGTGGAGCGGAAAGCCTACCAGTCTTTAGAGAAAAGACCATGCTATGGAATCAAAGGCTTGGACATATTGGAGAGGAGGGCCTTTGGATATTGCATGGAAATGGTATGGTAGAAGGTACGTCTAATAGCTCTCTAGATTTTGATTTTTGTGAACATTGTGTATATGGGAAGCAGAATCAAGTGAGTTTTCCTTCTAGTGCTAAGAGGGCGAACAAGATATTAGAGCTTGTGCACAGTGATGTGTTTGGACCTACATCGGTTCCATCACTGGGTAATTATATGTACTATGTTTCATTCATAGATGAATTCTCAAGGAATACATGGATATATTTCTTGAGGAATAAATCTGAATTCTTTGACAGATTTAAAGAATTTAAGGCTCTGGTGGAAAACCAAACAGAGAAGAAGATAAAGGTGCTGAGGACAGATAATGGTGGGGAGTTCTACAAGAAGGAATTTGAAGAGTTCTGTAAGAAGTGTGTTATAGCACGGTAGAAAACTACTCCATACACACCTCAGCAAAACGGAGTTGTAGAAAGAATGAACAAAACGCTGATGGAAAAGGAAAGAAGCATGCACAGTGGTACTGGGTTAGGACAAGAATTCTGGGCAGAGGCAGTGGAGACTACATGTTACTTAGTTAATAGATCACCTTCATCAGCGTTGGAGGATAAGACTCCACATGAGGTCTTCATTAGCGTTGGAGGATAAGACTCCACATGAGGTATGGACTGGTAAGAAACCCTCTCTTTCACATTTGAGGGTATTTGGATGTGATGCATATGTACATATTCCAAAGGAGAAAAGGACCAAGTTGGATAATAAATCTGAAAGGTGCATCTTTATTGGGTATAAGGATGGTTTAAAGGGTTACAATATTTGGAACCCAGAAACAAGGAAGGTTGTGTACAGTCGAGATGTGGTGTTTAGAGAGGTGAAAGATGTTGTTAAACATGAAGGTCTACCAAGGGAACCTAAGAAGATAGAGTTTGAGCTAAAGGAGAATGAATCAGACTCTACAACAGAAGAAGACTCAGAAGAGGAAGAACCACAAACTCCAGCTGTGAGAAGATCATTTCGGGAAAGAAGACAACCAGAAAGGTATAGTCCATCTGCTTTCTCTTCAAATTTTTCTTTAACTATAACTAATGATGATCCTAGAACCATCAGGGAGATAGTATATTCAGAGGGTGGAAAACTCTAGAAGGAGGCCATGGTCGATGAAATGGCATCCTCATAAAAATGAGGCATGGGATCTAGTGGAGTTGTCGGCTAGAAGGAATCCCATCGGGATCAAATGGGTGTTTAAGAAGAAGATGAATGTAGAAGGAAAGGTGGAGAAATACAAAGCTCGGTTGGTAGCAAAAGTTTATTCCCGGGTGTCGGGGATTGATTTTGGTGATATCTTTTCTCCTATTGCCAAAGTTACTTCTATTACATTACTTTTATCTGTTGCTGCTGCATTTGATTTTGAGGTAGAACAAATGGATGTGAAGACAACATTTCTTCACGGATATTTGGAAGAGGAGATCTACATGAAACAACCTGAAGGATTTTTGGTGAAGGGGAAGAAAGAACTGGTATGCAGGTTAAAGAAGTCTCTGTATGGGTTAAAACAATCACCAAGGATGTGGTATCAGAAATTTGATACCTATATACGGGGGCTTGGCTTCACCAAAAGCAAGGAGGATCACTGTTTTTATTTTAAATTAATTGGTGACTATGTTATTTATTTGGTCTTGTATGTGGATGATATATTTTTTTGATTGGAAATGACAAATAAATTATCCAAGATTTGAAGACCTGACTGTTCTCCAAATTCGATATGAAGGATCTTGGTGTTGTAAACTATATTTTGGGCATGGAAATTAAGAGATATCAAGCAAAGAGGAAGCTATGGTTAAACTGGAGGAAGTATGTCGAGACTATATTGTAGAGGTTCAGTATGCAGGAAAGTAAACTGGTGAATGTTCCAATTCCTGTAGGTGTAAAGTTGTCTACTAAACATTGTCCCAAGACACAAGAAGAAGAGGAGGATATGTTCCGTGTTCCATATGCAAGTGCAGTGGGTAGCCTGATGTATGCAATGGTCTATACTAGACCAAACATTGCACATGCAGTGGGAGTATTGAGTAGGTTTATGTCAAACCTAGGGAAGGAGCATTGGACAGCAGTGAAGCGGGTTTTCAGATATTTGCGTGGCACTAGTGATTATGGCTTGTGCTACCATGGAAGACCAGGATTGGAAAGAGTGTTGAGCATTCATGGTTTTTTTGATGTAGACTGGGCTGGAGATCTGGACCAAAGAAGATCTACAAGTGGGTATGTGTTTAGCCTATTTGGAGGTGTAGTTAGATGGATGAGTAAAAGACAGTCTATAGTGTCTCTTTCAACTACAGAGGCAGAATACATGGCAGCCACTCATGCAAGCAAGGAAGAAGTTTGGTTTCAGAGATTATGTTCAAGTATGAGGTTGGTGCAGCAAGATATAAGGATAGACTGTGATAGCCAAAGTACAATTTTCTTGGCTAAGAACCTTTCTTATCATTCAAATACAAAGCACATTGATGTTCAATATCACTTTGTGAGATATATGGTTGAGGTTAAAAGGGTGTTGCTGGTAAAGGTGGACACTTTGAAGAATGTTGTAGATGCATTGACGAAGTCTGTGAGCACTTAGAAGTTCTCTTGGTGTAGAGAAGCAATGGGTGTTGCAAAGTTGGGCTAATGACTCAGGTCTCCTGTGGCCCCCTGCAGAAAGAAAACAACAAGTGGGAGAATGTTGGGTATTTGTTATATTCTTTCCATGACTAGTCACACGCGGGGGGTCACAGGGGGGGCGATAGCCTACCCTGTACGTTGCGCTGGGAGCAGCAGGGGGGTCACAGGGGGGGGTGACAGCCCCCCCTGTTCGAGGTATGGGACAGTGTCTCGGGAAAAAAAATTTGGACCTTATTTTTCGGTGGGCAGACCCGCCCATGGTTTTGTGCATGGATTTGCACATGGTTTTGGGGAATGATGATTTTTGGCCCCTGGTATTTTGTAGATCCAGTCAAGGGAACTACGGTTATGTTCTAATCCAGGGTTAATGGATTGGGGTTTATGTATGCTTCGACATGTATATATATGTGTTGTAACACTAAAAGGAATATAATGAAAAATCAAGCTGGTCGTCCCGATTTGGGATCCAGGGGAAAATATCTGTGTATATTTGTTTTTTGTTTTATGTTCTCGCTATTGTTTATTTTTTGTTTTTAAGATCTGTTTGCAGATAATTTCTGTACAAAGTTAAAACCTACAAGTTGCAGGAAGAACATATAAGTGAGCCCAATAGACAGCAATCTGCTGAAGTACAGTCATGGCAAGAATGTACCTCCCTCCCATGGATAGCCATCTTTGATACCAATTCCCTATCTTCTACTTGTATTTGTCTAGTAACCATGACCAATCTGCCACACTGTATCCCAATGATTCTAGCCTAAAACCCAAGAACGCGAGGCCCTCCTTGATGTGATTTATGGGATACTGAAACAAATTTTCAATTTGTGAAGTTGTTTCCTCCACAGAATCTGAATGAATTATAAGGGACTTAAATTTATTTTCCATCAAACCAATAGCATTTCCAAATCGTGAGAATATGGAATACATGAGTATCCATTGTGTGAGAATAGCTCGCCTGAAGACCATGATGTTTCCCATGAAAAAATTATGTGAAACAAACACCGACCTACAAACCCAAACTCCACCAAATTGGCCTTCCCCGGTAGCCCTTGAAATCTTATGGCTTAGTCCATCCATGACCAAAATAAAAAATAGTGGGGATAGTAAGCATCCTTGTCTTAGCCCTTGACCTACCCAGAAGAAACCAGATGGCAATCCATTTATGATAATAGCAAAGGAGGGAGTATTAACACATTTCATAATCCATTCCACATTTTTATGTGACATGCCAATTCTAGTCAGGATGATCTGGAGGTGTTCCCAATCCACACATTCATAAGCCTTTGATAAGTCAACCTTCATCGCAATTATTTTCCTGTTCTGAGAATGAATAGTATGTAAAGTTTCTTGTGTGATGGCCACGAAATGATGAAAAATTATGTTGTGTAAAAACCCAAACTGCTCCTTGGATATATGATTATAGAGACACATTCTAATCCACACCGCGATGATCTTGGATATCAACTTATATAGAATGTTGCACAATGATATGGGTCGAAAATCACTACATTTTTTAGGAGCATGTGTTTGGTCAATTTAGTGTGTCCTAAATTGCTACATTAATTTTTCAATCCAGGATTCGTAAGCTGACAAAGTGTGGCGCACTATATGTGCAAGATAACCTATTTCTTACTTTTTGTCATTTTTGGTTTTTTATTTATTTATCTTGGGGGGTTTTATCTTGGTTGGTTTCCTAATGTGAGATGGAAATTCTAAAAGACAAGTATGGATATAAATATTCAAGGCAATGATGTCCTTTATAATGATTTCCCAAACTTCAAACTTCAAAAGGGTTTCAAAACATGCAATGACAAAATTAATTCCTAAAAGAAAATGAAAATGTGCCACTATACTAGTCAAACAAACAGTGAACTATTGATCATGAAACCCATTACCCTTGCTGCTGTCTAAATACAAAAGAAAATGTGCTCAAAGAAATCCAAGAATTGCAAGCAAAGTAAAGCTAAAATAAAATTACATCAACTCATATTCTGACCCCTCACCATTAGTCTCGCTATGGCTTTCAGAGGTAATCATAAACAACTTGAGCAATCTGATATCTAATTTGCAGAAAAATAAACTAATATCAAATTACACACTCATACTTCAATCCCTCACCATTAGTCTCGCTATGGCTTTTGGAGGTAAATGATAATGACATGAGCAATTTAATATCTAACTTGCAGAAAAACAAACTAATATCAAACTACACACTCATACTTCAATCCCTCACCATTAGTCTCGCTATGGCTTTCGGAGGTAACTGATAATGACATGAGCAATTTAATATCTAACTTGCAGAAAAATAAACTAATATCAAACTACACACTCATACTTCAATCCCTCACCATTAGTCTCGCTATGGTTTTCGGAGGTAATTGATAATGACATGAGTAATTTAATATCCAATCTAACTAATAAAGAAAATGTACAAAACTGAAATAAATAAAATAGTGTTGGAATTAAAAGCTAAGAAAAATAAATCAGCAGAAGGACAAGACTGATTCCATGTCATTAGTCATTGTAAAACTATGTGCAAATGCCCGGGCTGCCTACTGTAATCTGGAACAAAGACACTGATCAGTTAACAACAGTATAAAGCATGAAAAATTATGGACAGAAATAAAACGTTAATACCATAAGAGTTGTAATATATACACGTGAATAACTATGGCATAATGAACATATGGAAATAAAGCATGAAACTATACAGCAATAAACAAAACCTCGGCGTGTGCAGGGGCCCTCTACACAATCATCGGGAAACAACTATCAACCACGAACTATGCTTATGAACAGAGTCTTCTCATGTATTCAAAACGCAGTCATAACAAGGAAATAATGTCACGGCACAGTGGGCTTTCTTTTCAGCAAAATTATATTACAGAAGCTAGCTACTATGCATATGAGAACGCATTATTTATAACAGAGGATGACATAACTACTTTCCTACAATCTGCGTTGATAAAAGACACGTGAACAACCACGTCCAGAAATCCAGCATTATGGCTGCCGTGAAGATTAAATCTACGGAGGGTGGCCGTTGGATTCGGCTTATGGAGCAGTTCACAGGTGTTGATATGTCCCCTGAGATTTAGGAACGGCTACGCAAGTATTCACGTGGTGAAAAACGAAGTTCTATCACCGTAGGACTCTTAGGTTGACCACCGCTTGACTACCTTTGACCACGACCTCCTTTGGTGAATTCGACTGAGCCAATAGGACTCGGTCCATATCCATGTCATTTCCAACTTACCCATGTGGCTTGATTTTCCTGAAGACACCTGCAATATAGACTTTAACAAAATGGCTACGGAAAGTTGAAGCAGCTGCGGAAAGTGACAAGATTCCGCAACTCAATGAGCAAAAATCTAATTCAAACAGAAAACACAAAACATAGTTAAAAACCACTTTAAATGCTCTTTTATGATTAATATGCAATGATGTTGATGACTTAGGAGGTCCAGGTAAATGGAAAAAGTCTAGAAAGTTGTATAGGGAAGATGCAAGTTTGGGACTCAACATACCCCCACTGTGAAGGTGTTGCATGTCCCCATGCAACCAAAATTTTGATCATCCTCCTTCAATTCATATGCCTTGATACCTCTGCCAGTACATCCAGTCCTCTTCTCCTCTTTCTTGGTGCTGCTAACATCCTGGGCTTCTTCATCAAGCATTTGAATTTGAGATTAATCAGTGCTCTACTTATCTTCTTACATTTCTTCTTCAATTTCCTGTTCTTTTTGTGCCACAATCCCAGATGTAGCATAGTGTTGTCATGAATGATCTTGTCCAATCTGTTTTGCTCCTTTAATGCTTCATTTTCATTTTTAATATGTATATTTAAAACCTCCAACTCAAAGACTTCTTGTTTCAACGATTGGACTAGAGTTTCTTGTGCTGTGTGAGGCTGAGTGGATGAAGTGCTGGGACCCGTGGCTGTTCTTTCTAAGGATTCTATGTAATCATACACCTCTTGCTGCTTTGGATCTATCTCGGGTGTCTTTTTCCTTGGGCTATCATCAAAATGATGTGGAGGATAATTGACTTCAAAATCTGGCCGAAAAGGACTCATGTCATCATCTTTGAGGACTAGTTTCAACGTTTGGCTGAGAATGAGGTGGACTACGGCCAGCTGGTGTTTGTTCAGGTGTTTCTTCTCCAAAATCAATAAAATGGGGTCCTTTTGTTTGTGCTTTCCTCCACTTTCCTTTAAGCCTGGTGGTTCTTCTTACATGCTGTGGACTACTGTCTTTTTCCTTCTGTTTTTCTTTTCCTTTCTTTTTGGCCATAGCTGACCATTCCTGAAGGTGAACTAGTCTCTCAGACAATACTTGATGGTCTTCTTCTGAGGAAGGGGTTTGATGCACAGCCTCAATGCTTCTTTTCTCTTTTGATTTTGTTGGCTTTTTACCCTCAGTCTTTTCCTTCCTCATTTTAGACAGTCTTTCTTCTCTACTAGTTCTTTCAACTGTGTTAGTAGGAGTGCTTTGAGTTTTATCACCTTAGGAGTGCTTTGAGTTTTATCACCTGTTCTCTTTCTTCTACTTCTTTTTGATGTACTGCCTTCAGGGGTTTCTTGGGGTTCTTCAAAGAAATTTCTAATTAAAAACTGCCCCCAGGTGTCCTTTTTCTCGTTTAATTGTTTTTCTATCAAGATTTTCACGAGACCATGGTGATACAAATGTGGTTCTACGTCCCCTAGATGCTTTTGGATGGTTATAGACATCTTTTTCAAACTATTTAGTAAAAATTATGGCAGATTGAGGGTCTGGTTGTTTAGGAAATTCATCAACAGTTGGGTATGATACATGTACATTGATCCAAAACGTCCCTCATAGGTGATAAACTTTTGAATAACCAACAGTGAACTGGCCCACTCTTCTTTTAAAACATGGACAGGAATTCCCTTTTTGAAAATGGTGACATCCATACCTGGGTTACGTAGGATCACTCTCCAGGCTTCCTCACCAATGCTCTTGTTCTTGAACCAGCGTTCACCTTCTTGAGGGAGTTCTGTAGCAGCTACTATGGATGCCTCAGTCACTGTAAATTTGAGGTCCCCAATTTCTACCTCCAGACCGTTGAAAGACCTCGCAAAAGCTTTTGTTACCTCCTTATTGTAGCCTTTAAAATTTTGAATAAATCGAAGCCATTTTTCCTTTTTCAATATGTCTTTGACTTGCAGGTATCCTTCCATAAATTTGGGTCCCTCTGGTTCTGTCCTCAACAACCGACCCATCCTTCCTTTTGTTCTTTAAAACTCGTCTGCGTGAGGAGTGTTTAGCGGAGGTAAGACAGCTGAATAAGAGGAAATGAACAAGGTTTATGAAGGATACCAGTGACTGTAAGCAGATATCAGAGAACAAGTACACGGAATGAAGTGGAACAGAGAAAAAAATGGGGTGAAGGCTTATGTGAACACGGTGGAAATGCAGCCGTGAGGTCAATAGAATAGTAGGGGGAGTAAAATGCATCCGACAGTATTTAAAATTGGGTGGTTGCAGAGTAGACGCAAGCAAGTTTATGAAACGACTACGGATTTTGTGCGGCTGAGAGAAGCCGTAGTCAAATCAACCACGTTCCATAATTACAGGTGGAGTGTCAAAGTATAGCCGAACATGAGTGAAGACCGAAGGCTTGATTATGAGGCCGTTTAAAAATGAATGAAAGGATTGTGGGGGAATCGTATAGAGATCATGGAACGGTTATGGAGTTATCAACGCAATCATTGCATATAATGGAGCTATGGTTTATAACTATGTAAAAATGTGCTTGAATGCCATTTGAAATAAATTTCTACTCATACCTTGGAATTCTTGCCATTTTTCATTAGTCTTCAATCAGTTGCTCCTCGTTGATGCTTTTGGATGCCTCATGTCTTCATAATATGTCCTCATACCTTCATTTGATTTCATGATTGTTGAACTAACATCTGACTGAAATTTTTTGAAAAACAGAGTGGTGGCTACAAAAACTGCTTCTTGCTGCAGAAACTGGTGTCAGCTGTGGAAACTAACACAACAATTATTTTGGGTGAATGGAGATGGATAGATGATAACTGACTGAATGAAAATGGTCATGAAAGAAAATTTTTGTTGGTGAAATGAAATGAAATAGATGAAATGGAGTGAAATGAAATGAAGTGGAGTGGAATGAAGTGGAATGAAATGGAGTGGGTTGTCATAAAACTTGTGAAATGAGAGAGAGAGAGGGAATTTTTTGGAAAATATAGGGTGTCAGGTGTTCCTGATTTTCACCCTACATTTTTTGTATAAGACTACCAATCAGTGATTGGTTTTCAGGCTTATACAATTTATTTATTTATTTGAAACTGAAAAGAACAAAAGGCTAGGCTGGTGGAGAAGAAGGATTCTTCTTCACCAGCCTTATTGCAGAATTATCTTGAAACAGTTTGACAAATTCCTCTTTTGAGAGTGGCTTATGATAGATCTTTAATCTGTGGCCATTCACAATAAGAGGAGTTTGAGATTCATCAATGGTCTTGATTCTTACCGCTCCATTGCTAAAGATCTTGTCAATCTCATATGGCCCAAGCCAATGAGTCCGAAATTTTCCTTTAAAATCTTTAAACTTGGAATCAAATAGCAATGCCCAATCTCCTTCTTGAAACTTCTTCTCTTTGATGTATTTTTCATGCCATTTAGCTCTTTGATATTGAACTAGATCAGTTCTTAGAATTGCCTCTTGTCTGATCTCATCTAGCTCATTCAACTGCTCCATTCTATGCTTTTGGGCTTCTGATAGATCCATCCCCAAATGAACTGCCATCTTGAAGGTTTTGACTTGGAACTCAATGGGGAGTAGGACTTCTTTCCCATAAACAAGTTTATAGGGAGAATGTCCTGTTGTATTTCTCCATGTAGTTCTGTAGGCCCACAAGGCTTTAGGAAGCCTTTCTTCCCAATATCTTCTGTGTAGATGAGCAATTTTGGTGATGATACTTTCGAGAACTTTGTTTGTAGACTCCACTTGACCATTTTCTTGCGGATGGTAAGGAGTAGATCTTCTGTGCTTGATTTTGTATTCTTCCATCAGCTTCCCCACCAGGTTGGATGTGAATTTACTTCCCTGATATGTCACAATTTCTCTTGGAACACCAAAGCGAGTAAAAATATCCTCATAAAGAAAATTAACAACTGAATTTTCAGTAGAAGACACTAATTCTTTGGCTTCCACCCATTTAGTAACATAATCAATACAAACCAATATATACTTCTTTTGCTTAGATGGTGGATTAATAAGTCCAATGAAATCTAAAGCCCAGTTTTCAAAGGGTTCGATGAGTACCTATGGTTGCAATGGCATTTCATTTGAAAGGGTAGGTTTCCCTACTCTTTGGCAGCTGTCACACCTTTTGACATATTGTTTTGCATATTTGAAGAGGGAAGGCCAACAATATCCTAAAGAGAGGATTTTATAGGCTGTCCTTTTGTCAGCAAAGTGTCCGCCGCATGGTTCATCATGACATGCCTTGAGGATATTAGGCATTTCATCCTCCCTAACACATCTTCTGATCACAAGATCTGGCCCTGTTTTAAACAATTCGTTAGAAATCCATGAATATTTTGAACTCTCCTGAATAATATTTCTTCTTTCACTTGGAAATAAATGTGGAGGCAGTTTCCCTGTAACCAAATAGTTAGCAATATCTGCATACCAAGGGGTCTTAGTAGTTACCGCAAACAAGTATTCATCAGGAAACTTATCCTCTACAGGAGAATCTTCTTTAGTATTCTGAATCCTAGACAAGAAATCAGCTACTGTATTTTGTTTCCCTGGTCTATCCAACACAGTAATATTGAATTCCTGCAAAATTAGGAGCCATCTTGTCACTCTGCCATTAGTAACAGGTTTTTTCATTAGATATCTAATTGCAGAATGATCAATATGAATAAAAGTTTCATAGCCTTTTATATAATGTCTAAATTTATTGATTGCATGAACAACAGCTAAAAACTCTTTTTCAGTTACAGTATAGTTCAACTCAGTGGGAGTCAAATTTTTACTGGTATAGTAAATGGCATAAGGGACTAAATCCTTTTGACCCAACAGAGCTCCTAGAGCTGTATCTGAAGCATCTGTAGAAATATGGAAAGGGAGTTTCCAATTTGGTCCTCTCAAGATAGGTGCTTCAGATATTCTTGTTTTCAAAGTTTCAAAGGCTGATTGACAATCAGGATCCCATTTGAATTCACAATCTTTTGTAAGCAGTTTGAAGAGTGGAGATGCTATTTTGGTGAAGTTTTCTATAAATCTTCTATAGTATCCAGTAAATCCTAGAAAAATTCTAACATCTCTTTGACAATTTGGAATAGGCAACTTGGAGATGACTTCAACTTTTGATCTATCAACCTTAATCCCATCTCTTGAAATATGATGCCCCAAAACAATACCTTCAGTAAACATCATAAAGCATTTTTCATGGCTTAATGAAAGGTTTGTTTCTTTACATCTTATAAGGACTTTTTCCAAATTTTCTAATGCCTCTTCAAATGAATTACCATAAACCGTAAAATCATCCATATAAACCTCTACACAATCATGGATTAGATCAGAAAAAATTCCTAGTACTGCTCTTTGGAATGTTGCGGGTGCATTACATAACCCAAAAGGAAGCACTCGATAAGCAAAAGTTCCCCATGGACAGGTAAATGTGGTCTTATCTTGATCTTCAGGTGCTACCTGAATTTGATTATAGCCACTAAAACCATCCAAAAATGAAAAGTACTTTTTGCCTGCTAATGTATCTAATACCTGATCGATAAAGGGAAAAGGAAAGTGATCCTTCAAAGTTGCTTTGTTCAATTCCCTGTAATCAATGCATACCCTCCATTTACCATTCTTTTTAGGTACTATAACCAAAGGAGAAACCCATCGGCTATCTGAAATTTGATAAATGAAGTTTACATTGAGAAGTTTTTGGAGCTCTTCTTTCACTATCTCCCTAAGGTTTGGATTCATCCTTCTTTGAGGTTGTCTGATTGGTCTACTGTTTTCCTCAATATAGATATGATGGATGCAAGTCTTAGGATCAATACCTTTCATATCAGTATACTCCCATGCAAATGCAGTAGAATGTTTTTGCAAGATTTTTGTTAGTTCTTCCTGTTGTGACTTTTTCAAATTTTTGTTGATATTCAATGTTTTTCCTGAAAAAATATCAATGGTAGAACTACCTAACTCTTCCATAGAGTAAAGAGACATTTCTCTTGATGATAAATATTCAATGTCAGATTCCAACTGAAATTGTGTGGGGTCATATTCTGAAAATGTCTCAAAATTTTCTAATGTGTTCAGAATTTGACTATCCTCACTGATTTCAGAAATGGTAAAGACAGGTTGTATAGTGTCCTCATCATCGACCCATTCATTGTCTCCTACTTCTGTGATTGCTTTTGCTAGAGGATACAAATTGAATTTCTTTGTCGAATTACCATTAGAAATGTACATATCCCTAGATCTACAACTAATGAAAGCATCAGCTGTGGCTAGCCAAGGTCTTCCTAAGATAAGTGGGTGCCCTCCTAGATTACTCTTGGGAGTCAAAATCATAAAATCTACTGGATATTCCCAAGAATCTAAGGAGACTGAAATACCTTCTAATACACCATCTGGTTTAATAACTGATCGATCTGCAAGTTGCAGTAAAGTAGGTGTAAAAAGAAGGTTAGGAAGTTTTAGCCGTTCCATAGTCTGTCTACTCATAATGTTGATAGCAGCCCCTAAGTCAATCAATGTGTTTGGAATTTCTATCCCATTTATATGTGTCTTGACAATTGGACTACCTGGATCTACATACTTCTGCATGGTAATTTTTCACATCATGATATCTGCAATTTTTCCTACTAGGTGGATTCTTCTTGTATCTCTTAGTTTCCTTCCTGGTCTTTTGAGACTCAACTCCTTTATTGTTTTTGCTAGAATAGGAATCTCTCTAATGGCTTGTAGCAAGGGAATCTTGATACAAACATTCTTTAATTCATCTAGAAAATCATAGTTAGGCAACAAGATTTGTTTTTCCTCCCCTTTATCAATTTGTAATCTTTCAGGGAAAGGAGGTGTGGATGAAGATGCAGGTTGCTCAACTATAGTAGTTGTAGGGGTTAACTTTTCTTTCTCTTTTTGAATGTTTGATTTTTGAAGAGATGCTTCCTCAGAACCCTTATTGACTTTAAGAGAGTCCTCCTTAGAGGTATCTTGCTCTTGGACATCTATAGAAGGTTTTTCTAAAACTCTACCAGACCTGAGTTGTACATCATTGAGAGGAACAATCATATAGGTAGGAAATTGTTTTCCTTCTATCATGTAAGTAGTCTGAGGATTTTTATTGTTAGGATTTGGCAATGGCTGAGCTGGAAGTTGATTTGTCTTTTTTTGGAATGGAAGCATGAGTTGAGGATTTGGATTTTGTTGAGAAGGTTGTTGTTGTGGAAATGGCAATGAAATTTGTAGATTTGGGTTTGAAAGTTGTGGAGCTTGTTGATTTTGAAAAGATGGAGGATATTGATAAAATTGAGCAAATATCCCATAAGGATTTTGCATACCTTGTACCCATGACTGATATGAATTTTGAGGTTGGGGCCAAGGTTGTTGCCAAGGATTCCAATTTGGTGGGGGTTGAAAATTCATAGGGTTGTTAAACCCTTGAGTTTGTTGTCCCTGCCAAGGTCTTCTTACAACAAAACAGAGAGACTCTACTGAATTTGGATCTTCTTGAAAGACAAATTTGAGTCCAGGAATTGAAGGACAATCCTTGGTCTCATGATTCTCTAAGAAAATCATACATTTTTCTACAACTTTTGCATCCAAGGAACATTCCCTTAAAGCATGTTTCTTCCTACATTTCGGACAAAAGATGGCTACAGCATCAGTTTCTGCTTTCTGCTTGTTTTGAATTTTAAGGGTGTCTAGTTGTTCACTAAGGCTCCCTAAGATATCAGTTTTGAATTCATCAAGCATATTGCCAATCTCTGCCCTACTTACTGATCCAGTTGCAGATTTGTTTGCCCTAATAAGAGAAGGATCTCTAGGCCCTTTTCTCGTTTTAGATTTTCCCCTTGAGAGATGGACACATAGTTCTGTTATGTCATGAAGTGGAAGTTGAGAAATGTATCCTTTCCCCATCATGTTTAAAATATCTATACATTCATCTCTGATGACTTTTAATAGAAGGGCTTTTAAAGTTTCCTCGTCTAAGTTGCTCATCTTTGCTCTTTTTAAGTTGTATTGAAATATTTCAAGTAAATCCTCCAAATTTTCATCTTCTTTTTGCATCATTTTGAATACCTCATCCTTGTGATTGGTGGGCATGCAATAGTCCAGGTATCTATCCAAAAATGTTTGTTTCATATAATTCCAAGTCCTAATAGATTGGGTGACTAATCCCATGAACCATTTCAAAGCGGCTCCCTTCAATGTTGAAGGAAACAGTTTGAGTTTTTTAGAGTCTTCCATATAGTCATAGGTTCGGCACACGACTTCAAACTCAAACAGAAATGTTTCAGGATCCTCACTTCACAATCCATAAAATTTGGGGAGGACAGATGGTGAGATGTTTTTCATCGTTGTATGAGTTTCCTCATCAACTATAGGGAATCCAAACGAGTTGTCTCCTTCCCTATTTCTTCCATTATTACCTCCACCTCCACCATTTTTGCCTCCATTATTTCCTCCTCCTCTACCTCTACCTCTACCTCTGAATCCATCTACTACTTCCTCTATCATGATGGTTTCTTCAGAGTCCTCAGAGTACTCTGGTTCTTCTATCAAGGGAGGATGAGAGGGTGTTTCTTCCTTTTCTTCTTCAGGTGATTCTACTTCTTTAATTACAATATACTCTCCTATAGAAGTAAAGAAAGGGTATTCTTCTAAATGAGATTTGGTAGATGGTGTAGGAGAATCCTCTAATTCAGCTGCTCCTTGAATTCCAGTAATTTTAAGGCTAGGGGTAAATGGTGGTGAATATTGTCTATGTCTTGAAGAAGATGGAGTTGTGAAAATCAAACTCTTGGCTCTAGCTATAAACCTTCCCCTAGAATCTCTTGCTCTATGCATGCCATTTTTTTTATTTTTTTTTAAGTTGGGCTAATAATTCTCTTTCTGATCTTCCAGGTCACACTAGGTGCAAGAAGAGAGCATACTTAAGAAATTATTGAACCAATAACTCTCTTTTCTGATCCTCCAGATCACACTAGGTGCAAGAGGAGAGCATACTTCAAGAAGTTATCAATTTTCCCTTTTTTTTTAAGAAATTGGCTACCTAGTTACACTTCCCCGGCAACGGCGCCAAAATGTTTGGTCAATTTAGTGTGTCCTAAATTGCTACATTAATTTTTCAATCCGGGATTCGTAAGCTGACGAAGTGTGGCGCACTATATGTGCAAGATAACCTATCTCTTACTTTTTGTCGTTTTTGGGTTTTTTATTTATCTTGGGGGTTTTATCTTGGTTGGTTTCCTAATGTGAGATGGAAATTCTAAAAGACAAGTATGGATATAAATTTTCAAGGCAATGATGTCCTTTATAATGATTTCCCAAACTTCAAACTTCAAAAGGGTTTTAAAACATGCAATGACAAAATTAATTCCTAAAATAAAATGAAAATGTGCCACTATACTAGTCAAACAAACAGTGAACTAATGATCATGAAACCCATTACCCTTGCTGCTGTCTAAATACAAAAGAAACTGTGCTCAAAGAAATCCAAGAATTGCAAGCAAAGTAAAGCTAAAATCAAATTACATCAACTCATATTCTGACCCCTCACCATTAGTCTCGCTATGGCTTTCGGAGGTAATCATAAACAACTTGAGCAATCTGATATCTAATTTGCGGAAAAATAAACTAATATCAAATTACACACTCATACTTCAATCCCTCACCATTAGTCTCGCTATGGATTTCGGAGGTAACTGATAATGACATGAGCAATTTAATATCTAACTTGCAGAAAAATAAACTAATATCAAACTACACACTCATACTTCAATCCCTCACCATTAGTCTCGCTATGGTTTTCGGAAGTAACTGATAATGACATGAGCAATTTAATATCTAACTTGCAGAAAAATAAACTAATATCAAACTACACACTCATACTTCAATCCCTCACCATTATTCTCGCTATGGTTTTCGGAGGTAATTGATAATGACATGAGTAATTTAATATCTAATCTAACTAATAAAGCAAATGTACAAAACTGAAATAAATAAAACAGTGCTGGAATTAAAAGCTAAGAAAAATAAATCAGCAGAAGGACAAGACTGATTCCATGTCATTAGTCATTGTAAAACTATGTGCAAATGCTCGGGCTGCCTACTGTAATCTGGAACAAAGACACTGATCAGTTAACAACAGTATAAAGCATGAAAAATTATGGACAGAAATAAAACGTTAATACCATAAGAGTTGTAATATATACACGTGAATAACTATGGCATAATGAACGTAAGGAAATAAAGCATGAAACTATACAGCAATAAACAAAACCTCGGCGTGTGCAGGGGCCCTCTGCACAATCCTCGGGCAACAACTATCAACCACGAATTATGCTTATGAACAGAGTCTTATCATGTATTCAAAACGCAGTCATAACAAGGAATAATGTCACGGCACAGTGGGCTTTCTTTTCAGCAAAATTACATTACAGAAGCTAGCTACTATGCGTATTAGAACGCATTATTTATAACAGAGGATGACATAACTACTTTCCTACAATCTGCGCTGATAAAAGACACGTGAACAAACACGTCGAGAAATCCAGCATTATGGCTGCCGTGAAGATTAAATCTATGGAGGGTGGCCATTGGATTCGGCTTATGGAGCAGTTCACAGGTGTTTATATGTCCCCTGATATTTAGGAACAGCTACGCAAGTCTTCACATGGTGAAAAACAGAGTTCTGTCACCGTAGGACTCTTAGGTTGACCACCGCTTGACTACCTTTGACCACGGCCTCCTTTGGTGAATTCGAATGAGCCAATAGGACTCGGTACATATCCATGTCATTTCCAACTTTCCTGTGTGGCTTGATTTGACTGAAGATACCTGCAATATAGAATTTAACAAAATGGCTGCGGAAAGTTGAAGTAGCTGCGGAAAGTGACAAGATTCCGCAGCTCAATGAGCAAAAATCTAATTCAAACAGCAGACACAAAACATAGTTAAAAACCACTTTAAATGCTCTTTTATGAATAATATGCAATGATGTTGATGACTTAGGAGGTCTAAGTAAATGGAAAAAGTATAGAAAGGTGTATAGGAAAGATGCAAGTTTGGGACTCAACATCATGTCCTTTTGGAATTAATGCTATGAACATAGAATTTATAGAGCCTGTGATGTGGCCATGTAATCGGGACTCCTCCACCATCTGCGTAATATCCCTCCCCAATAGTTGAAAGAAAGACAGGAAGAATTCAATTGTCCATATGTCTGATCAGATGATTTTTTCATGTGCAAAAGTCTTTAAAACGGAAAGTGTCTCCTCTTGTGTGACCACTCGAGATAGTGTTGCATTCTGATCCTCATTGAACATGTTGGGATAAACATAGGCCAGCCATAATTTATCATCCACATGATAACCATCCCAAGCTTCAAAAAATTTATGGAAGTGTCTGATAGCCTCCTATTGTATCTCCTCCGTGGAATGAAACTTCTCACCTGATTCATTTATGATCTTCCATATGTTATTTCGTTGTCGTCAGAGGTTTGCGATATTATGGAATTATTTCGTATTCATGTCGCCCGCTTGAAGCCATAGTTCCCTACTCTTCAATTTTCAATTCTACTCCTGAATAGCTAAAATCTTCCTCCTACTATCCTCCAACTAATTTATGCACCCCCCAGAGCAATTCCTTGTCTCCCCTTACATCTAGAGTATGTATCACATCTTTAATTTCAAAATTTATAGCAATGAGATCACAAAGTGTGTCGTTTCTTCTTTTCCCTCTCCCATATATTTACCTTATCCTTCAGCCCTTTTAGAACTAATTCCATCCAAGACATGGGTTAATATGAACTTCGGTCCTCTGTGACCTCCCAATGTTCACTGACCAGCCTTTAAAAATTTGGATCTTTAAGCCAAATCCAATTGAATTTGAAAGGAATACAAAGCGGGAACTTGACCTCACACTAGCTAAGGATAATGGGGTGATGGTCTGATACTGTTGTATCCGCCACCTGAGAGTGCAACTTCTCTAGTCCTTCCAGTAATTTCTCAAGTAAGATAAATCTGTTAAGCCTCTTACCAATGAAAGCATCACCAACTTGGTCATTGTACCAAGTCAGACACAATTTGTGGGGCTGAATGTCATACAAGTTATTTGCCATAAAATGGTTTGTAAGATATGCAGATATTGGATCCATTCTACAACGCTTCCCCCAATGATCCTTTGAGGAGAGTGTGGCATTGAAATCCCCTGCAATAACAAGAGAGCCTATGTTGAGTATGTCACAGTTATCCATTATTTTCCAGAAATAAAGTCGATCCGAGTAAGGAGCATATAAAATTATAATATGTATATGATCCTTGTAACCCCTTATGTGGCTCGACATTAATATTCCACCAAAGAAATAATATGCATGAAAAATAGCCAACTTAGGATTCCATAAAACCACCACACCCCTTGATAGACCCCGAGAATCCACCACCACCATGTCCCATCTTGGAAACATGTTCTGAAAATAGGTATACACCTTTCAGAATAATTCATGGTCTCCTGGAATAGGAACATAAATGTATTACATAAAATGAGAAAATCCCTAATTGAGATATATTTGTAGTGGTCTCCCAAGCCACAGATGTTGAATGAAACATAGTTCATCATAGACCATCATTCCCTGTGATAATTATCTAAGTACCCAGTTGTATACAATAGAAATGGGAACCTCATACATCCCAGGGTCCCTCGTTGATGTAATGTACTGGATAGGATTTTTTTTACCCCCCCACCCCCCCTTGACGTCCTCCCTTGGGGCATGTTGTAACATTCAATCTTGAGGAAGGGTTGATCCGAATAGTAGGCATGCTCACATCACCTTGTTTGATCGGGATTTCAGATAATTCCAGTGAGGGATTCTGAATAACAATTCCAATGTCATTGCCAAAGGAGTTGTGCGGGGAGGTGGGTATGGAAATTTCAGAAGGGGATAGTTCCACGTGTCGTGATCGCCTATTGGTGACCAGAGGGGGGTGATTTAGAGGATGGAAAGGGTCTAGTGTTCCCTATCGAGAAATCAGAGATGGGGAAAAGTGGAAAGGATGAGATATCAGAAGGTCTAACATCACGTGGAGTGTGAGGATCATGGGTGTCGTCTGATGGATGTGGATGTGGATGTCCAATCAGGCATACAATGTTTCCAATTGACACAGATCGAAGAATAGGTGGAATGGGTAAGGTCTAGTCCCGCATGAAGTCAGGCACCAGTCTCAAGGGGGATAATGCAGACTCATAAGACAAATCATGTAATGTAGGAGGAACGACGGTTGAGTGATATATTTCTGTACCTGATATTTCACTCGTTGAAGGTGGTGATTCCTCTTATTTTGTCATCTTTATCATCCAATCTTCTCTAGTCCCGAATTTTCACCTCCTAGAGTGATGTCGTGGGCAGTTTTGAACCAGATGGCCTGTGTCATGACATGAGAGGCACCAAAAGGGTATGCACGAATATTACACCCTCTGCTGGTGAATTGCACAGTCGCATGCCAGATCAATCTATGCAAGCAGACCACCAGTAAACCCTTGTTCAACCAGAATCCATGCGACTCTTTTATCAGGAATACTTAGTCCCCTAGGATCAGTGTATACAAATTTTCCAATGGAATCCCCAATGACCTTAATGACCATTAGAATCCAGAATTCCAGTGGCAATCCTGGGAGTTTAACCCATACCAGGTGATTTCGTGGGACCTCCGATGTAGGATTAAACTAATATAGCAGGTATGTAGTGATGAGAAACATCTACCACGTACCCATGGAATCTTCAGAATCTGAGCTCCATCCTCCATAGTCATGAAATGAAAAATATACCAGCCATTTAGTAATCGGCATACCTTACGCAGGTATCCCAGAATACAACACCACTCAGAGTTCACCCAATTCTGCATATCTCATTCTCAATCCCAGTAGAAGTGCCATCACCCAATCAACACCCTCTTATGAAGGCTTGCCACCCTATCCCACATCATGTCATGTCCAAAGCTCAGAAATTTAGTCACAGTGGAAGGGTGATGAGGTTTATCTCTAGAGCCTGTGTGATGAGCAACAGGTTTCAGTTCTTGATGTCCCAGATTAGAGCAAGTGTTGTCTTGCGAAGGACATCCCAGGGTCCCCGACCCCTGATGTCGCACATGTGTATCATTTTTCCGCTCCATACTAACATCCACCTCCGATTGTAATGCCTCCAACATAGCCTCTTGTCCAGTGATGTCTGCTTCCAAATTTTCTAGGCATTCATTGATTTGAGCCATAATAGTGAGTAGACAGAACCAGCGTGAATTGTGTGGGACGTTGGATTGACAGTGATATGTGTTAATGCAATAGGAGTAGAATGGGATAAGAAAATTCCCCAAAGTCCTAACTTTGTCAGATCCTGCAGCAAGGGGTGATTGACGAGGTGCCCACTACCTCAGGGTTAGTAAGAGTATGTGAGAATGTTCCACCTTCCCACCCCAAGTTGAGCGCACGTAAGTGTCACCCACGGGATATGAAATAATAACAATTATAGTAAATGTGATGATCCACTACTATCAGTCAGATGATCCCACCTACCCCCGAGGTAATAATGTGGTCATCATCTGGAAGTCTAGAAAATTTGAAAATCCTTTAGTTTCCTTTTCCAGTGCCGGATACTGCAATCACCCCTCTGAACATGCCATTTGATGATTGGTCATTGGATCCAATCCCTTCCACTACCTCTCAGACCAGAACTTGAAAATATTAAGCACAAAAAAAACATGCCCACGAGACATTTGGATCCTGAATCGCCTCCTCGGCATGTACGAGGGCGCTTAGAATTTCCCAATAGGGAGAGTGATGGTTCACCGGGGGGGGGGGGGGGGGGGGTTAGTGGCTTGATTATTTAAATAGAAACAAAGTAGTATTATGAATGACCAAGTAGTGGTCATTAGCAACAACAACAACAATAGCAGCCACAAAACCTCTAGCACATGTTGAAAGAGACTACAACTTTTGCAAGGTCATGTGATGACAAAGGCCTCCCTCCACTTGTTCCAATAAAACCTAAAATTCATTTGTTTCTGGTATACCCTGGCCTCCGCATCACCCTGAAAAAAAATACCAAGAAGTGTTTTGACCCATTCCCACATCCTCCACAGACATTGCGGGAAAGCCTCAACCTATGGTTGATCCAAGAAAATTTTGACTCGTCCCCACATCTTCCTTAGACATAGCTCTTTGTCTCGATGTATCCTCCAGCATTTTTCACCATGGCTCCCTCTATCACTACAAGTGCTTTGAAGCATCCGCTCAGGCCCCCCGAAATCCTCAATGGGAAATCATGTGTGTGTGATTTATTCTTATCAATTTGTTACAAAATAGTCGACATACATGGCTTACATTACATCAATTTAAGATGTGATAAGCATAAATTTTAAAAATATAAATTCATTTATATTTTAAAAATAAATTTATCTTAATTTATTAATATATTTATTTGAATAATAAAAATAATTTATTAATTCCTTGTTTAATTGGAAAAAAATAACAAAATTTAATGCCAAAAAAACCAAAACCAAGAAAACTTAGGAGTTGTCTACCCAAGCAACGAAATAGCCCGGACGATAGTTTTTTGCTAGAATCTGGGCAACTAGAATTCAAGAAATCAGGTAGTTGGAGTGTTTAGAATCCATTTTTGATAGTGGAAATGGATTCAGCACTACCAAAAACCCTTAGGGAATTCAAAATACTAAATTTTAACAACTGTAAACATGATTCTGATAAAATATTTGCCGGATTTTGGGCCAAAACGTTGCCTGGGAAGACTACGATGAAAACTTATGTTTGTCGCATTATCATCGATACTCGAAATTATTAGGGTACAACATGGTTGAATACATCTTTAATGATATATGAGCTTGATATGTTGGCACTTCATGTAACTTAGTGCTGAGTTTTCAGTTGCTTCCTCCATCTTATTGATGCAAAAAGCACGATGGTTTGTGGAGCAAGTATGAACTAAAGGCGGTGACGATACATCACGACAGTTCAGATTTTGATGACGACTGATGTACATTGCCATTTAATTAAAATTTCCGCAGCAGACCATTATTACAAAATAATATGTGAATGAATGAAACCAATCAAATGTGGGAAAAATAAATTTAAAACCGATCAGATGAGAGAAAAAAAAAATTAAATGTTATTAAATAATAATAAAATTTAATTTATAAATTTAAATTATTGCATAGCTTTAGAAATTTTTGGTCAAAGATAGATTAATAGCCAGCCAATCCAAAACCTAATATGTTATATTTTTCCTGCGACTGGTATAATAATAAATACTCTTGGGAGGGAATCTTTTATTTGGTACCATTATAACAAGACGACAACTTTGCATGTGATATAAGTTAGATAAAAGAATAGTTTTATTATGAAAATCACCTTTCTTGAAATATAACCTGTTACTATGGAGTAAAGGAACTTAAGATAGTTTTAATGTGATATAAATATCTATTTTAATATATTTAGTATTTTCACACCCACATAATAATTACTATTATAATCATATTATATAAAAAATTAAGGTATTGAAATAATAAGTGGTTATTTGTAATTAAAATGAAAATGAAGAGAATTTTGTTTAAGGATATAAAATATTAGGAATAATAAAGAAGAGGTTGATATGGGTAGATATTGGTGGCAACCTTCCTATTCCATTTAGACCTCCACTATTGTTTCTTTATAGTTTCCTTAATTGTAGCACAACCTACTATTTTTGGCAATTTTTCGAGTCCTACACTTCTGGAGTTGTTTTGAGAGACTAAAAGACATTTTTTAGGGAAAACAGATAGACCAGAAAAGTCTCAATTTAATATAATTATTTTTCTTCAGCCTCCTCTCTGAGATCTTCGAAATGAGATATTATGAAATCCAAACTAATATTGTATGCCAAAGTTATGACCCCGAGAAGTTGATGTACCAATTTACCCAAACGGAGCCCACAGTTTTGGCACTTAATCTCCTAGGGTTAGGCTTTTGGATGTTTAGGGTTCTCCATTGTTTCTCAATAATAAATATGCCTTTGAACCCCATTTTAACACAGTTCAAAGGCATGTAGCCACCATATCTCTTCTCAGAGATAAACTACCATCGCCCAAGCTAGTTTACTTCCATTCTGTATGTAAGAATATTTTAATTCTTTGATATTAATGAAATGAAGTGTTATTTCTACTGCAATTATTTATCTATGGTTATTTTTGTATTCTAGTTTGTTTCTATTTAAGTCTTTTATTGGTGGTATCAGAGTGGTCTACTCTTTCTATGTTTTTCTTTGCATGTCCAAATCAAGGTTAGGGTATAAGGAATTAGAGCTCTAACTGGTTGAACCTTTGCAAGACCATCCTCGCAAACCCCAACGGCCTCCCATGGCGGAAGAAAATAAACATGAGGGAGCAGGATATCCTTTCAAAATATTTCTCAAATAATCTCTCAAGCGACAGAGGAACGCAATGATGGACAACTTTTCCCAGATCCTTCGACGGCTACCCACGAGCTACACATCTCCTTCCAGCAGCCACTCCGGAAGTGCCAAACCCTTTAAGGTATAATTTAACTTTGAAATCCCCATATTTGAAGTTCAGGTAGATTTGGATGTCGTAGATAAATGGTCAAATCTTCTAGAAGCATATTTTTCGATTCATGATTTTTCAAACTGGGAAAAGATTACTTTTGCGCTCCTCAAAGCCTCCCCCCATGTCAAGGACTAGTGGAAAACTTACTGTGGGAAGAGAGAATAGAGTGCACCCTCACTATTTTTAGACCCACCCACTTGGAATTCTTTCGAGGACGCCATCAAGAAGTAGTATTACCCTGTCGGGAGCTATGAGGATAAATACATAAACTGGACCACCATTAGAGAAATTTTGAGGTCTAAAATGGGCCTCCTAAGAAAAATTTACAACCAAAATAAAATTTATAAGAACCAATATGATTCAAGATGATGATTTCAACCATGGGGGACGATTCACCATTTTTGGATTAAAAAGGTAAAAAGTTTTAAAAATTTAATAAAATAATAAAACTATTTTTTCAACTCATAATTTCAACTTATCTCCTTAAGGTTTTTCTCAAATTTCGAGTGAAAGTACTCATTTAATGCAAAAATTGATTCCTCATCAATGGAGTACCCATGTTGCATACTTTCAAGGGACCCCGCTACATGAAAAAAGAGAAATATATGAAAAACATGATTTTTGTACCCATGTTGCATACTTTCGATGGACCCTGCTACACGAAAAATGAGAAATATATGAAAAAACATGATTGCAATCATGTTTTTTCATGTATTTCTTGTTTTTCGTGTAGCGGATTCCATCAAAAGTATGAAACATGGTACTCCTTGTATGAGGAATCAAATTATGAATCCAAAGAGTGTTGTCGCTCGAAATTTGATTTAACTCATAGGGAGATATATTGAAAATACGAGTTGAAAAAATAGTTTTTTCTTTTCACCCTCTAAAATTTGATGATGTAATATAACCTTAGTTTATTATTTCCACTATTATTTTATAATTTACTTAGGAGGCCCATTTTATACCTCAAAATTCCCCTAATGGTTGCGGTAGGGAAGGGACCAAGACATGTCGGAGTTCACAAATATTTTTCATACCCTTCGCACGAAGTTGGGTGTCAAGGATTCTGAGTGACATTTGGTACTCAAGTACCGTGGATATCTACACAAGTACATCCAGTATGAGATGTAGTTCATGGACATATCCTCGCTCGACGCGGCCTATTGATACATTGTCAAGATTGAACATAATTTTAAACAGAAGAAGCAAGAATTTGGATTTGTGAATCCAAAGCAATGGAAAGGTGCCCCCAAACTGCAAAAAAAAGAGAAAATCCAAGGTGGGGCGACCCAGGACAACCTGTCGAAGCCAAAAGCAAATAACAACACCACGAAGACAAACAAGGACACAGAAAAATGGTGTGAGTTACATAAGAGCCCCACTAACAACACAACTAAGTGTCGAGCGAAGCAGTCACTGGTGGCCGAGTTGAAGGCTTCTGAATCATATGCATGTTCCAACTCTGAGTTAGAACCCGACAAGGGAAATGAAAAAAGGAAGAATATTATTGACACAGAACCCGATGCCATTGTTTCCACCACCAATATCCAGAAGAATGAGCTCGAATATCCAGAGGAAGTGGAGCACCTTTTCCACTCACAAATGTGGGCGAAGGGTTCTCTGTTGTAGTTCATTGTCGACAATGCGAGCCAAAAGAACCTCATTTCAGCAAATTTTTTGAATCGGCAGGGCCTACCAACCATAGCACACCCACGACCATACACCATCGTGTGGCTTCACCAAGGACGAGATCTCCACATCAGCCCGAAATTTCGCCTTCCCTGCAACATCAAGCCTTTCACAGATGAGGTATTGTGTGATGTTTCTCCTCTTGAATTTTGTGATGTATTATTAGGGAAAAAATACTTGTGGAAGTGACATGTTGTGTATGAGTCTAGGCCTCACACCATTATTATTACTTTGGGAAATAATTTGTATAAGATACCAGAGGTAGCAGCGCCTACCACCCTCTCTTTGATCACTGCGAAGCAATGCAATAAGATAATTTCCAATACTGGGAATTTTTTTTTTCCTTATGATTCACCCTCAAGGAAAGAAGAATATTGTGGCCACAGCCTCCAGATAGGGCTCCTTTGCATGAAAACAACAAATATACAAGGTCATGGAGGAGTACAGGGATATTTTTGCCTCACCCACAGGGATACCTCTACACTGTTTGGTCAAGCACTCCATCAATCTGACCCCAAGCACGCCGCTACCTAATGGATTGATCTATCGATGCTCTGTTCTAGAGAATGATGAAATCAAGGTGCAGATTCAGGAGCTTTTTCGGAAAGGGAACATAAGGCCAAGTTCATCACCCTATGGGATCTCGATCGTGTTGGTACAAAAGAAGCACGAGACTTGGAGACTATGTATTGACTATTTGGCACTAAACAATACCATTGTCAAAAATAGGTATCCTATCCCATAGATTGATGACCTTATAGACCAAATCAAGGGGGCCGAATATTTCAGCAAGATTGACTTGAAGTCTGGATATCACCAAGTATCAATCAAACCCTTCGATGTGTGGAAGACTGCCTTCAAATCCAAGAAGGGCTTTTTCAAATGGTTGGTCATGCCTTTCAGGTTCACAAATTCCCTAACAACCTTAATGAATATGATGAACGACATCTTGCAACCCTTCACCAACTCATTCATGGTAATGCATTTGGATGGAATCCTGATATTTAGCCAGAGTTGGGAAGATCACCTCCAGCATATTCGCAGGTCCTCCAAACCCTCTGAAAACACAAGTTGTGTGCCAATTTGGAGAAATGCACTTTTTGTATGACCCAGGTTCAATATTTGGGATACATAATTGATGAGTGGGGTGTGCATACAGACCCAACCAAGATACAATTCATTCAATACTGGCCAGCCCCAACCACTCTAACAGAGCTTTGCAACTTTGTGGGGCTTTCCAATTTCTACCGCAGGTTCATATTGGGGTTCTCTCATATCACTTTTCCCTTAAGCCAAGTCACCAAGGGAGGAGAAAAAGAAAATTTATTTTGGTTTGAACCCCAATAGAAGGTATTTTCCAAGTTGAAGCATCGCCTATGCTCTGCACCAATGCTCACATTACCAGACCTGCATCAAACATTTGACATTGAGATAGACACCTCTGACTATGCTATCAGTGTAGTTCTTACTCATCAGGGGAATCCAGTGGCATATTGTAGTGAGACACTTTCAGACACAGTCTGAAAGTATTCCACCTATGACAAGGAGATGTATTCCATTATGTAGGTCTATCGACAATGGAATAATTACATTATGGGTAAAGAAATAGTCATCCTTACAGACAACTGAACCCTGTAGTTCATACATAAACAAGGGAAGTTGTAGAACGATCTCCATCATAAATGGTCCACATACCTGAAACAATTCCATTTGAAAATTAAATACAATAATGGTCACACCAATAATGCTTCAGAATTCCTCAGCCAATCGTCGGTCATGGCGCTAACCACTATGCTCGACTCTTGTGGGCACATGACTTCGGGGTGACCGCATATTTACAAGAGTGATCCTAGAAGGCAATCAAGTTTCAAATTTTCACCTCCAAGATGCTATGTTATGCCACTTGGGAAACCTTTGTGTTCCTTCATTCAAGCATCCCAAGATGATTTGGGAGATGCACTACAGTCGGGTTGTTGGAAATTTTGAAGTAGAGAAAACACTGGCAGTGTTGCAAAAGTATTTTTATTGGCCGAACCTTCAACAGGATGTTGGGAAGTACGTCAGATCCAACATTGCATGCACCATTTCCAAACCAACCATAAATAATCAAGGCCTATACACTCCTTTTCCTACTCATAGCTGACCTTGGGAATCTATCTCCATGGATTACATGTCGGCCCTTCCTTCTACTAAGCATGGCAATGACTACACTATTGTGGTCATCAACAAATTCTCTAATATGGTCATTCTAGAAGCCTGCAAGAAGAGTATCACAGCAGAAGCCACTGCTAAGATCTTATTTGAAAAAGTGTGGGTACACTATGGGATCCCACGGTCCATTATCTCAAATCAGGACAAAAGGTTCCTAAGTACATTTTGGTCAAGTCTCTGGTTGATGTTAAATACTAATCTCAAAAAATCCACGGATTTCCACCCCCAAACTGATAGCCAAATAGAGGTCGTCAACAAGATGATCATACACATTCTGCATATTTAAAACTTGAAACAACCACACACATGGGATGAAATCCTCCCCTATGTCCAGCATAGCTACAACAGAGTTTTCCAAAGCTCAACTGGACACATCCCCTTTCAACTGGGGTTTGGATTCCATCCACTATGTCCCATTGATGTGGCCATACCATTTTCAACTACCCAAGAAGATTGAGCTCATGTCCAGTCCAAAGCTGATAAGGCTAAAATATTTAATGAGTGCATTCATCACATCATAAATTAGGTTCCTAAAATATTAGACAGAGCCAATGGTAAATACAAGCAATGTCACGATCAGCATCGAGTGCCACGCAAGTTTCAGGTGGGTGACAAAGTTTGGTTACATTTGCAGAAGGAGAACCTTGCTGGGCCCCACCACAAGCTTCGCCATATGGGCCTTATACCATCACTAAGGCTATATGGGACAATGGTTTCAATATTACCATTCTACCATTCCTTGGCCTGCACCCAGTGTTTAATGTGGACCGCCTTCGACCATACTTCCCACCATTACTAGACACATCAAACATTGCAAAACATCTCACACCAAAAAATTTAGACCCAGACTACATGGAGTAGTCCATAACTAATTGGATCATGGACACGCAGGTCAATAACACTCGCTAGCAGAAGATCCAACTGTATTGGGTTGTCAACTCTGGCCAACACTTGCACCAAGGCAAGTGGCTCACTAGGGACCAAGTTCAACAAAAGTTTCTCCATCTCATGGAGGCACTCAACACAATGGGGACCATTGTTTCCTAAGGGGGGAGGACTGATCTAGGTGGATATTGGTGGCCACCTACGTATTCCACTTGGACCCCCACCATTGTTTCCTTTTAGTTTCATTAATTGTAGCACAACTTACTATTTTTGGAAGCTTTTCGGGTCCTAAACTTCAGGAGTCATTTTGAGGGACTAAAGATGTTTTTAGGGAAAACAGAGAGACCAGAAAATTCTAAAATGTATTTACTTATTTATTTTAGCCTTCTCTCTGGAATCTTCAAAATGAGGTATTATGATAGCTAAACGGAGCTCGTATTCGAAAATTACGACCCCGAGAATTTGATGTACCAATTTACTCAAACACGGCCCACAGTTTTGGCACTTCATCTCCTAGGGTTAGGTTTTTGGATATTTAGGTTTTCCATTGTTTATCAATAATAAATAGCCCTTTGAGCCAAATTATAACACAATTCATAGGCATGTATCCACTACATCTCTTCTCAGAGATAAACTACCATTGTCCGAGCTAGTTTATTTCCATTTTGCAAGTAAGCATATTTCAGTTCTTTGATATTAATGAAATGAAGTGTTATTTATGATGCGACTTTTTATTTATGGTTATATCTATGTTATGTTGCATTCCTTTATAAGTTCGCATCAGAGGTTATGGTAATTTATTCAAGTATGAAATTGTTGAAAAGAAAGGAGAGCTAAAAATAATAATTGTTGGCAAATTGGTATCAAAAATTAGATTTTTACTTTATCCCCCGATCGGGGTGAGTGCCAAGGACAATCAAAGGATGGGGTATTTACCTCAACACACACATAAAGTTATATGCAAGTGGAAGGTGGTAGATAGGCCTTGGGAATCGACCCACAGAAGCCTCTGGAAAGGAATTTTGTTATATTGAAAAGAATTCTAAGAACAACAACATCATTGGTAAGTTGGGCGATGAATTATGGGAGAACCAAGAATTAGCTTGAACTTATGGAGTCTCCTCGGAACTGTTGTCTGGTTCTTAAGGGAAGAGGAGGCTCATAGCATAAGCAATTCTAATTTGACACCTCTCAATGATTTAAGCACTCGATTTGTACACATAACTTGGAACCTTGGATTAAAAGATACCATTAGGGGAATTTTGAGGTCTAAAATGGGCTTACTAAGGAAATTATAAAATAATAGTGGAAATAATAAGATTTGATTATATCATCAAATTTTAGAGAGAAAAAAGAAAAAACTATTTTTTCAACTCATATTTTCAACTTATCTCCCAAATTTTTTACTCAAATTTCGAGCGAGAGTATTCGTTGGATGCAAAATTTAATTCTTCATCCAAGGATTACCCATGTTGCATACTTTCGATGGGTCCTACTACACGAAAAATGAGAAACACATGAAAAACGTGATTGCAATCACATTTTTTAATGTATTTCTCATTTTTCATGTAGCAAGGTTCATCGAAAGTATGCAACATGGGTACTCCTTGGATGAGGAATTAAATTTTGCATCCAACGAGTACTCCCTCTCGAAATTTGAGTAAAAACTTTGGGAGATAAGTTGAAAAAGTAGTTTTATTATTTTATTATTTTTTAATATTTTTACCCTTTTACTTTAAAAATGGTGAATCATCCTCCATGGTTGACATCATGATCTTGAATCCTATTGGTTCTTAAGAAGTTTATTTTTGTTGTACATTTTTCTTAGGTGACCCATTTTAGACCTCAAAATTCCCCTAATGCTTATTTCAAGTTGAATTGATACACTATTGGTTGTGCATCTTTTGTCTATGGTGTAGGTGGTGGTGGACGTCAAGGCGAGTGGTAGAGACTCTATGCCAGGTTGTCTCTGAACGCTTTGTGGTTGGAAACATCCACTTCTCTCTTATTTTATACCGGTAAAAGTGGGATTCTCTTGCTCGTTATCGATTCCTCTCCCTACTCTATTTTTTTTTGGAAGAGTGGGGAACTTGGGCCAGTATATGTTGGTTGGCTTGGAAAAATGAGACAAGGATATAATGTTTCTTATTTATGCGTTGCAGGGGGTGAAATCCTGTATAAAATCAAGGTTTCATGATGGTAATTTTGTGGCTAGCCACAAGGTGTAGACTTAGCAAGGGTACAAGGTTGGACAACTGACACTGACAAGATGCTCTAGCTCCGAGGACTTCCATGAAGCAGGGATGCAACCCTAGGAAAAACAATAATGATGAGGAAGGTGAATTAGCGGCACCACGGGGGATTCTCCTGGAAATTTCAACTTTTCGACCCCATACTACTCTATTGAGGCCAAGATCCACCTCCTTCAACACTCCCTTAGCCAACTCTCACAAGCGCACCATTTGGACAATGCAAATCATGTCAGTTTCTTCACAAACATCGTACACAATCAACAACGCATCATGGATCATCAAGATTCTCTCAGGCGAAACGAGTAGAATCTCCAGGCTCGTATGGATGAATTCAATACTCGTATGGCACACATGGGATAAAAAATTCTTGACGCATTCCACAGGCCAGTGGCTCAAGAAAATGAGGTAGTTATTCCCATTGCAGAAAATGCACCACAATGAAAATAGGCTTTATTCAATTTTTTGATAAATTTTGTGCCTAGTGGGCAATGAACCACAAGAAATATAGTTTTTTGAAGTTGTTTTCATATGTATTCTATATGTATCTAGAGGCCAACAAATCTGGTTGGAGTGCGGCCACTTTTTCCTATTGGAAGAACTCCTCGGGATGTAATCTTGTTTTGAATTAATAGACATTTTTGGACTTCAAAAAAATAATTAGATTTCTATTTTAGGAATCAATTTCTTAGAAACCTTGTTTTTCATGGCTTCTTCACCATGTCCATCACAGGTAGCCAAAGTGGTAAGGACTAACAATGTTAATGCTTCTCACCTTATTTCAAATGTTAGCTAAATTTCCTGGTATTATTTGTGGGCTATTATATCGGGCTAAGGGGTAATAGTGGAAACAATGTGATGTGATCTCTTGTGGCATGGATGATTGTGTGTTCTATTTATCAACTCCCCCTTGTACAAAAAAAATACTTGTTCACCACATCTTGGCAGTGGTTGAGGAATTTCAAGCAATCAATTTTTATCATATATTGTGATTCCACAATCATTAGTGTCCAACATAGGTAGGAGCCTGATTAAAAGGAACTCCTATGAAAGTTTGTAATGAACATTAAATCTAGATCTTGCATCATTCATCACTACTAGGATAGGAATTTAAGACATTTAAATGCCTTCAATTTTTAATGTAATAAATCATTGATGTTCAACATATTCAATGGTTCAATGGATCAACCATGCTTTGCATGTGGTTTAGTGACTTTAATAATTTGGATGTTTGTCTAGGATCTACATTTGTTTCTTTTGTCCTTACCCCTAGACTTGAAGGCATTGATGGGAGAATGGGGGAAGGAAATCACCACTCTTCTTCAAATTTGATTAGTACTCGTCTCAATCATTAGAGGGAAGCTCACTGTGTGGCTTTTGGAGGATAATTGGTTTCAAACTCTCTCAATATTTTCGTTGGGGCTAGTTAAAGGGTCTTGGTGGTAATTGATTGCTTCATCCTTAGAGAACTCAAGGCTTGGAATTCTCCAAGTTCTAAAATGTGACAAACATGAGAGACGTGTTAGATGCCAGCTAGTTTAAGTTCAAAGAAGTGTTAAAAGGTGTAAGCAGGGGATTATAGATGCTTAGTAAGTGGTGGTTTCCTCAAACTGGTGTTGCTAACATGAGGAGTGGGAGGAGAAATTATCAATAGAAATGCGTGAATAAAACAGATCTATCATCAAAATTACTCCAAGACATAGAGAAAGAGATGTGGAGTTTTGCTTATATTCAAAAACACAAATTCCTAAAATTAAATTTAAAATTAAAATTTAATGATTTCAAATATAACCCACAACTTTAATTATTTTATCCTTTCATTTTATTTTTTTCAACTTCCAACGAAATGCAATTCAGTTTACATCTTAATCAAAATATTGCATCAAGGTGAAAACACAAATATTCAACTTCAACCAAAACTGGAAATACAACCCACGACATAAACATTTGCCTCAAATATGATCTATTATGGATAAGTTACATATGAAACACGTTGCATAAGAAACTCCAATAAGAAGTTGAAAAACTCCACACTCTAAAGTTAAACACGTTGCATAAGAAACTACAATAAGAAGTTGAAAAACTCCACACTCTAAACTTAGAAAACATGTTATGTTATTTATTTAAATGAAAATCCCATTACGTATACATGAGTCAAACGAGGGCTTGTGAACCAAATTCACAAAGTCCTTGTTTATAGAGTATGGGTATGGGAGGCTTTTATCATGGGTGTTAAAGAAAGGATAGACGTATGGGCGACTTCAAGAAACAAGTGGGTAGCTTCAAGTGAGAATTTTTGGGTCGGTGAACTCATTTAAATTATAAGACATATTTTAATGAGACTTCAAGAAACAAGTGGATAGCGTAAAGTGAGAATTTTTGGTTAGGTGAACTCATTTAAATTATAAGATATATTTTAATGATTTTTTTCAATGGTGGGAAAATATATTATAATTTAGTTGTCAAACTAAACAAGTGGGTAGGGTAAAGTGAGAATTTTTGGTTAGGTGAACTCATTTAAATTATAAGATATATTTTAATGATTTTTTTTAATGGTGGGAAAATATATTATAATTTAGTTGTCAAACCAGTTGTAACGATAACTATCTCTCGCTACTATACAAGAATGTAGGTTGACTCATCACCGTTAATCAAGGAAAACCATGTCAATTGGAATGACTCACTAGTGGTATGTAAGTAAGAAGACAATGTGAAGTTATTTTGTTTTAATTTATTTTGATAAAATTTACATTACATTTATATGAAAATTACAAATAATTAAATTTAAAAAAATATATATATATTTTTTTAATATATTTGCATGTTATGAAAATAAAAAAATAAATATTATTATAATTTTGTTAAACTATATAATAACAAAAATAATATTATTATGGTATTAATATTTATATTAGTTTAAACTCTTTTTTAAAATCAATAATCCAAGTGGATATTGGTGGCCACCTGCCTATAGCACTTGGATCCTACCATTGTTTTCTATTTGTTTCGTATTTTTCAGCACAGTTTCCTATTTCGTCAGTCTTCTATTTTTGGAAGTTTTCGGGTCATGAACTTCCAAAGTTGTTTTGAGTCCCTAAACAACATTTTTTGGGTAGATAAGCAAACTTGGCTCAAAGATCCATGTTTGTAGTCGCAAGTTGTTATCCTCAGATATAAATTTTTAACAGTTATTGTGCATGCCAAACGATGATCATATGCCAAAGTTATGACCTCGAGAAGATGATGTTCCAACTAACCGCATCAAGGCCTGTACCTTTTGGTACTTCATCTCCTAGGGTTAGATTTTTGGATGTTTATGGTTTCTCATTATTTCTTCATGATAAAAATGCCTTAGAGCGTCATTGTAACATAGTTCATAAGGCATGTAGCCATCACATCTCTTCTTAGAGATAAGCTACCATTGCCCGAGCTAGTTTGCTTTCACTCTATATGTAAACAATTTTCATCATTTTTTATTTATTAATTGAATTTCAGTCTCATTGTGTCTCTATGTTCTTTTTTTTTTAATCTGTATTTCATTTTGTTCCTTCATAAATCTGAAACATGAATATATCAAAATTTGAGAGGAATTAAATCTCTCAAAATGTAAGTACAGAGATGAAATCTATCAATATGTACATGCTCTACTTCCATCTAGATTAAAACCTATGACTTATTACAAAAAAGTACATGTCCTTAACCATTAAACCCTCTCTCTCTCTCTCTCTCTCTCTCTCTCTCTCTCTCTGTATGTGTGTGTGTATATATATCTCTGTGTGTGTGTGTGTTAAGATTTTAAATTTATATTGATTAAATTTAAATATAAAACTTTGAAATACTTTCTTTTTGTAAATCGACATATTCTAGTAATTCATAAAAAAGTTACATCATGGGGAGCTTAACTTCAAAACACCATTGGCCTCATTCCTAACGGACTTGTTAGCCAAATAGTAATGACTAAAAGACACTGATAGTAACAAAAAGAAGCTTAAGGACCATAGACAAATTTCCCACAGTAACCAAAAAATCACATGGATCAAAATACAACCCATATTCATCTTTAATCAGCCACCAGATTTGGGTCATCTGGACCATTTCCATGTGGCGAATGAAAGTCTTCGTGGATGTGTGCCTCCATATGAGCCATCCTACCTTCAATTTTGTGTAGCCTCTCCTGGAGAAGCTTCTACCCTGGACAAAGAGAGACCAATTGATCCATCATATACCATTGATTATGTTGGAGGTCATTCATAAAGGCAATCAGCTCATTGTGTTCGTCATGAAAGTAACGGGCCAACTGCTCCATCACTATTAAAATTTGGTGCATTTATGCTTCTAAGGAATCAAAGGGCGTAGGTAGGTCCACTTGTTCAAGTGAGTTGTAAAGTTTTTACTCTACCTCTTCCCTGACATCTTGTTGCTCCACTCGATGTGCTACCCCTTGGCTTCGAGGACTAGTGCCTCTCCGGTCATGTCCTCGTTGGTGTTGCATGGTGGTCCAGCTGGCCACTGCACATAGCCCACACAAAAAGTTCAATATAGAGACCCAACTTCTAGGAAGGATGGACTTCCAAAATACCCAAGACACCTCATCAACTTACCAACCTACTTTCCATGTAGACGACCAAACTTCAAAATTTCCACTGGTTCCAAAATGACCAACTTTCTTCCTTTAGTAAGTGTCGATCCAACCACCTCTCTTTGCATTATTATTCCACCAACAGAGACACCATAAACTCACACTCCTACAGGCTTCCCTATCTAGCAAGAGACTCTCGGACCCCTCCCTAGAGAATTAAATTCTGAGAGCTCCCACCTGCCTTCGCACTAACCCTACAAAGACAAATGATTACAGAGAGAAAGGGAACGAGCCACGTTTTTTCTTCCACCAACCTCTGTGGCCACCCTAGCCAAACCTAGAACACTCCAAACATTGCTACAAATGCCCTACTAAGAAAATGTTGAACTAAAATGAAAATTAAACAAGAAAATATTACCTACTCCAACGAAAAAGGGAAAATATCTACGATCGAAATGATGGCAACACTACCTACTATGTAACCCACTTTCCTTGAAACCTGAAATTATCCTACAACTATAACTGCTTGAAGCGAACCATGGTCCCAAATAATTATGTCTAAAACCACCTCATTGACTAAATTACCAACATTTATCCTTGAATTCCAACTCATCTTTGAACTCATAGAAAGAAGAATAGGGTATGATGTGATATATAGCCACCCTACGCTCCAAGGAAGAGAATCCCCACCAATGGCTCACCACCTATTCCCTAAAACCAACTGTCAGGACTCGTGACCAACCAAGCAACACAAATAACCTATGTTAATTCTTGAAACTTCTTATCTTGCTCGCCAATAGAAGCTTCGCTGGAATTTTTCCACATTCGATTGCTGCGTGAGGAGGGAAGTAAATTCCCCCCTCTTGAACCTTTGGCCCTTCGTTCATCATCCTCATCGGGGAATAAAATTTTTAATATAATTGTTATGAATATGAATGATTATTTTAGTCTATATGGTAAAATATATTTAATTTATAGGTAGTGTTAATATTTTATAATATTCATATTCTAAATATATATATATGTTTATTAATTATATGTTATGAAACATCATAGTTATGAATATAAATCATTATTATTTACATTTATATTAATGTGCATATATATTATGTTTTTTTATCCAAAAAAAATATTTGTAATTTTATTATGTATAGCTCAAAAAGAGAGATGGTGTCCCATAATGTTTCTTTAAATAAATAAAATAATACTTACATTAAAAAATATTTCAAAGTCAACCAAAAATATTAATATAAAAAATATTTTTCTATGTTGAGAACAAATAAAATACTTCAACCCCACCTTAAATAACATAATTTTACATCAATTTTATATATAAAGATGAAGTAATTAAAGTGAAAATGTATAATTTCATTGATAGCTACTTACTATTTTTCAATAAAGAAACGTGTTATTTCTTAGGTGCTTAACATAGAGTTGACATGTATTTTAAAAAATATCAACAACAAAAGACTTATTTTATGTCATCAATAAATAAAATATTTCAATTTTAATATTAAGTAACATTATTTTATATCAACTTTATATGATATATAGAGACAAAGTAGTTGAAATTATATATATATATATATATATATATATATATATATATATATATAATATTTGAAAAAGTATATTAATTAATATTTTTTTGAGTTGTCGAAATGTTATAGATCACTAATAAAGGAAGATTTCTAATGGTTTTATAATAAAAATTTAAATCAATCTTTTTTTTTTTGTAAATAGCAGGAAATATATTCTATTAACAAAAATAAGCTTTACATCAAGTGTATCGTCCCAAACATGGCCATAACCAGAGTGTGGATATCATCGCCCAACATTACTTCCCATACCCATAAACATATTCAAAGAAATTCCCAGCAAAAATACATTAAGTTTGAGCATCAAGGGTGCCACCATCATAAACTAAGAGATAAAGATCATTACAGACCAAACATTCCATCCCAAAAACAAGAGGAAACAACTTAGCAGAAACAATTTTCTGTCCCGCCAGAGGTCAACATAGAAACTAGAGGTGCGTCACTGTGCCCAATTTCCCGTACCAAGACACTGAAATAACATCTAACAAGACATGGAGCAGGAAACTGATATACCAGACCAGCTACTGAGAACAATGAACATACAAGTAAACCAAGAAAAAGTATTGTGTATGCTTGCTCGGATCAAACAAGGGCGCTCTCCCAATTTCGCCAGCTTGCTCCATATATTCCGATAGATAAAAGGCACAACATCATCAACAACTTCATAACTAGTTTGACTAAAAATAGACCAACTAGTTTGACTAAAAATAGACCAAAAAATATGAAGCCATATAGTAGACCTAATCAGATGAGATAATAGTAAGATCTGGAGTGATATCAACCACTGCAGTTGGGTCTCCAGGAGGGTCATACAGATCCCCTGAAGCCGTATTTGACACCACATAGCTTTCCACACGACTCAAGTGAGAATCAATGGCATTTATACATAGTTTAATATTTCGCAACATACATTTGATATCCTCTAATCCTCAAAAAAATATATATATATAAATAAAAATAAAAATTAATTAATTAATTAATATCAATTACATATATATATGAAACAAGATTCTTAATTATGTAGATTCACTCTCTCACTTTATTATGAACTTTCGTAATTTTGAAATAGGCTTTGTTACAATAGTATGGGTCAATATCATGGCTTATCAATAACATATGTCCCAAAAACCATAACCTATTTTATAGTCAAAATATCTTATATTATTTAATTTTGATTTAATTTTATAACATAATTTTTTAATTAAATTGAAAAGTAAGCAAAATGAGCATCTTATCATTGAGATAAATCTTAACTCTCTATCCTCACTACTACTGAAAAAATATTTTCTAAAAAATAAATCCCTATCATCTAGTTAATTTAAAATTAGAAAAAACCACAACATCTACATAGCAAGAGAACTACACCATCCACATAGCATAAACTAATGTCTCTAGTCAATGAGTCAAATGGAATTGAAATACATAAGCATCAACATGACACAAGGAAAACATAGTGCTTTTTGTATTAATAAATGAAGGAGAGAGTTACAACCATTTATAGATGTTTGACTTTGTAGATGTCTCCCAAATTGTCTTTTCCTTCCTTACCACAAAGAAAAACTTCAAACTCAACCATAATGCATTAATGGAAGATGATTACTTAATCTCAAAGTAGCATCATGAGGGCACTAGTAATCTCCAAAATCTAACCGAGACTCTATGGGAGGCAATAGATTTATATGAAGGAGGATAAACTCCAATCTAATGCTTAAGTGGTAGTTTAGGATTTACCAATCTAAGCTTGAGATCCATATATGAAGGAGTATAAGCTCCAAGGATAAGAGATAAGACCTCTAGAGTAGAAATTTGATATCTCTATCCATGGTAAATGGTTAAAACCACCTTAGAAGCTTCTAGAAGGAGAATAATTGAAAATATTTTTTATTTTCACAGAAATTCTAGAACCATCGCTCCTGCAAAGTATAGGAACCTACGATGGTCAGCACAAGTGCTCAATTATGAAACTTGCAACCATTGTAGGTGGACTAAAGTGCAAGGTGTGTTGGGGCTAAAAACATGGTTTTTGAGCTGATTGACCCAAAAACTCAGACTCTTTGGAGAGATGATGCTTAGGGATTTGCAAAGGGATACTGAAAAAGTGTGTAAGGATGTTGATTGATCCAGTTCTTAGGATTTTTGAGTGACTGTGGCAAAATGACATGTAACAGACTTAAATACTAATTGTAAATATAACAACATTCTTTCTAACATAATTATTTATTCGATTATCCATTTAATTATTTATATTTAATACTCCAATTTGTCATTTTAGGTTGTGTTGAAATGTTCACCACATAAGCATAAGCTAAGTAGACATCTTTTTGGTTTTTCCATGTTGTCAAACCTATTCTTTTTCGATCGGAAGTGTTGATCCATCATGTCTGTGAAATAATTTTTTGTGTAGATCAACACATCCCATTCACATTGAATCGTTTATTGCTTGTGATTATAGTTGGGCACTAAATGGAAGTTGAGAACAATGGTGGTGGTAAGATCAACGATTTTTGTTTTTAATATTACTCATTTTTTCCCTCAATATTTTGTTGCATCTGTAATCCTATTAGGGTGTGAAGACATGCATTATGTTAGCTACTATTGTATTTGGGGCGTGGCATGAAACAATTTAGCTTATTGAAATTATCCATGTATTTAAATGGAACGAGGTTGCAAGGGAAGGGTGTCTTCTCCTACATTTGAGCTCGAAAGGATTAACTTGAAGGGAGCGATTTAAAGAGACTTATAGCAGGTTAGTTATATGGAAGTACAAGGATCTATTAGTAATCAAACTTGGTTGTTTTTATTATCTTTTTCTTGTTTAATATTCATTTGATGCTTTATGTGATACAAGTGTCATGGTGATAGAATCTCTAGTTGGAGGATGGTTTATTACGAACTGGATATAGTCTCTTACATTGAATATATACATACAACTCCTTTTATTAGGAGTTGTCTACGGACACAACAGAATAGACCGGACGACAGTTTCTTGCCGGAATCCGGTGAACAAATTTTCAAAAAATTAGGTAGTTGGAGTGTTTGAATTGCATTTTTGATGGTGGAAATGGAATCATCACCATCAATAACCTTTAGGGCACCCAAAATACTGAAGTTTAACAACTTTAATCAAGGATTTCAAAAATCTTTGCCATAATTTTTAAAATATTACTGGAATTTTTGGGTTATTATGTGGATTTTTTAGACTACGACACTCTTATTATTTGTTTCTGACGATTATTTTGGGTTTCTGTTTTGAGCTTCATTACTCTTTCCTTTCATCCACCTTTTTTTTTTGGTGTCTCTTCATAACATGTCCTGCAGAAGTTTGGCTTCATTGAGGCATGTAGGCACACTCGGTGGTGAACGGTCATTGAATGTTTTCATTGTATTTTTTTTTAATTCTCTTCAAGTTGGTGGATTAATCAATATTTTCCTGACTCTCAAACATTCCCTTCATCATTTTTTGAAATATTTATTACCTCCCTTTAATTTCCTATGCTCTAGTCGAATGGGTGGTTATGAATATATTTAACTTATTTATTTTTCTTGATTTCCCTTGGATTTTTGGTTTGTATGTTGGAGTTTTTTTTTATCTATTTCCTTTGGAAATGGTACAGTTTCCTATCCTTCTAAAAATGTAGTATTGTTAGGATTTTACAGGTGGAAATGGAAGCACATAAGCCCAAATCCCCATATTTGGAGGAATTAATTCAAGCTTCTATGGTTGCTGAGGTGGCATACTCTCATACTCACTTGGGTGAACATGATATTCTTGCCCCTAATGCATCACTAGAGCGCTCACATGCATGCACTTAATAGTTTGATAATGTGTTTAATGAAACTATTAGACAATAGAAATTTGGAGGTCGGATAAAAGTGCTTTGAAAGAGGAATTCAAAGGCTGTGAAGATATCCCCTAAGATCATATAACTACGTTTCGACAAAGATATATTTTAGGATCATATTATAGGTCTGCAAAAGAATGCCCTCATTGGGCATTGGGAATTGGTGAGCACAGAAAGCTCCAAGTTGTAGGAGTGGGTGATTAAACATTGGAATCATATTCTTAAATATCAATCAAAGGTTAACGTCCTCATGAATCAGTGGTTTGGAATCCATTTTCAGCACCAGGAGGATGCAAATCTCCTTCTTTGGGGTGAATGGCATAAGTTTCTACAAATTCATCAATGATATGTGGGTTTTAACCCACCAACGGAGGTTCCTCGTAGATGTATGGTCTATGTCAAATTTATAGGTTTGCTGCTTGAATTGTAGACTAAACCAACTATATCAGTGATTCGGAACATGATCGAAAAATTCATATATTTGGATGCTCGTAGTTTGTGTGCCATGGATAAAAGGTTGGCCTCGGTTCTAATAGAAATAAATTTTGTAGGTAGTCTATCAACGTAACTCGACCTCATATGGGGATCTACTTCAATCTGACAATGTATTGACTATTAGGGTTTTCCTTTCAGATTCCTTTCTTACCATCAAACATGTCACGTTTTGGAAAAATTCCTATGGTGTTATGAGTGTGTTGTCAAAAAATCGACCAAAGAAAAAATAGCAGTAGTATATGTTGTATACATCGAATGGTGATGAGGAGAACATTTCATTTCTAGGTAACACTTCTACATATCCTTTTACCTCCCCAATTGTAGGTTTGGATGATCATGTCCTATCGGATGATCTCTCTAAAATGTTTTCCTTTGTTGATGTTTTTTGTAATCGTATTTATCAGCTATGTTCTTTTAACACGATGTTTCCCTCTACTAATATTGAATTCTCATTGTTCTCTTACTCCCTTTTGGCCCATGCCCCTCTCTCTTTTTCTAAATTTTACAACCATACTTTATTGGTCAATGCCCCTATATCTGATAATCTACCTTGATCCCCATTAGAGAGGGTAGATAGTGTGGAAAATCCCTTTGGTCCCGATGCCTCAACTAAGTAGTGAGATTATAACCATACACAATTATGATCCTTTCATGAGGGTTCCTCCCAATTCAACTCAATTTGGAGTGACATTTACATTCTCATGCGAAACACTTCTATGGATCTTCTTCCACTCACTATACATAAGGAACATTCTTCCCATTTGAAGCCTATTATTAGTCCAAAATTTTTCATGCACTATTCATAATGTAGGGGTCGAACCGGAGGACCGAAGAGTGCATGCCAACCTATTCCAAAGACCTTGAATTATGTGGATGAGATGGATCTACACATGGTTTCAATGATTGATTCTGATGTTTCTTGGGCCCTTATAGAATTTGTGCATGTGACCTTTGTACCCCCATGAAGGTTTTATCTTGTATTATTCAAGGCTTTGGGTATTCCTATAAAACATTATCCTTTCGACATCTAATTAAGTTTTTTGGTATGGTGGTTATTCTATTTCATCAAAACAATGGTTGTTGGGGAGAAGGCTTGGCCTTTTTTCTTTTCCATATGTCCTAGATGGAATTTTGTTTCAACTGATTCAAATGGTTTATTGGGGAGAAGGCTACATTATGGGATCTTAGATGGGTTGATTTTGTGGCTTTTAAATTCATTGTGGGGATCCTTCTTACTAGCTACATTTGAGGTTTGGTGCAACATTTAAATTTTCAAAATATTTATGTGCCTTAAATAATTGATCGAATTTCTGGAAACAAATGGATGATTGTGGTATTATGAAAATTGGATCGGTAATCATTACAAGCGACATGAACCTCATAAACTCTGGTGAGGAACGTTGGGGGAAATGATGAAAAATGGACTCAATGAATGCTTTTTTTTTTTTCAAAATATTTTTGCTGAAAATTTTCTAGTCAATATTCGTCCATTCCCCATAGATCCCACTAAGAAAAATGAACATGCCAGACCTGAATATATTGGAAAAATGCTTGACCATTTTTTTGATCAGTGGTTTTCATTGATGTCAACCTAAGTAGCACTAAGGGCTAACCCAATATTGCATGGGAATTTTGACCTACCAAATTACTATATTCTGGTTCAAGAATGATTTTGATGATTTCTACTTGTCGAGATGTTTATGTTGATATATGGCACGCCATGTAATTCTTCACGGTTTGAGAGATATTCATGTTTGAAGTTTATACCCCCATTTAGTGGGATAAAACCCCATAGGGTTGTGGCATGGGTCATTGAAAAGTCATAATTAATATTTTTTAAGCTCCTAAAATCCCTCCCACATTCACTTTTTGAATCCCCTCTCAACCTAAGCATTTATATAAATTGTGATCCTCATTTCCTCCTTATGCAAGGGATTTCGCCATCTGAAACAGGTCATCGTGGAATTTTCACTCTAACTTTCTTTCTACGAAGGTTCAGAAGTGGAAATGTTTATGAGGCAAAGCTACAATCCTGAGGAAGCTTCTGTGAAAATTTCAGATCAAGGTGCGCAATATTTTCTGAGATATGATCTATGGAATTTAGGGTTTTTGCAGGCTCCTGAAATTAATCTCAAAGAAGTGACCTTGGTAAAATTGTCATAACTCCCTCTCTGAATATCGGATTGGAATTCTTTAAAATTTGGCAGATAGTGCACAGACTGTATTTTGTGCTCTATCAATTTCAGAGCCAAATGAAAAAATAGTGATACGTGGCATGCCGTGCAAGTTCGCTATGCTGAAACAGTCCATAATTAGGGCATTGTGAGATATTACGTATAAATCTCTCTTGAAGAGTCCAAACTGGGTCAGACCTATGGCATTGGAAAGACGACTAAGATGAATACTACAGGACCAAAAATCAGATATTGGGGATCTGAAATAACAGAGATACACTAGATTCAATATTGAGCTCCTAGAAGGAAAAGAAAAAGCTAGATCATGTGTTGTCAAGGGCTGCAAAGGACCAGACTTTCTAGGGAAGCAAAGCAAAGCAAGGTGCACCAGAGGGTAGCATGAAAAGAGTAGAAACCAAGGTACATAACAGCAACAATAAGTTCATCACATGAAGTCTTCAATTGGGCAGCACTGCATACAATCATTGTAAAGGTATCATTGTACTAAGTCATTGTAAATACATTATTGTACAAATTGTACTAGTGCCTATCTGCCAAGAGTTGAAGAATCAATGTCAGGTGGTCTAGGATCATCATTAGGTGGTTGTGTCATAGTTGGGATTATGGTCTAGTGTGTCTTATTCTTCTACATCATTCTATATCATTGTAAAGTGGACCATTTTCCCTGGTACGAGAGTCCATTCTTATTTTATTCTTCTACAGGGTGGTAGGGTGGTGCTAGGGTGAGTTGTAGCTCATTGGTTGTTGGGGAATCCATTCAGTTGAATACTGAAGAATCACGGGCGTTGGAACGTCCATCCAGTGAGAGTTGTAGAAGAATTCCTTTCTAGATTCTAGGAAGTTGGAGCTTTATTTTCAATTGGAGTTGAATATTAAAGAATTATTAGAAAAGCATTAGGTGGTTTTTGTCCCGGAGTGGGTTTCCACCTTAAAAACTGTGTGCATTTGTGTTCCTTTTGTTTACTACTATCATTGTACAAACACTGATAAGAATTGAAGATTAACTAATGCTCTAATTGAAAGGAATACTGATTCACCCCCCTCTCAGTATTTCCAGCACATTTTTTGGTCCATGAAACTCTCTTAGACTAGTTGGGGTATATGTGGTCATGGGTCTCTCATACAACATTTTTGTACCATGCTCCCATTATTATTCAATGGCATGGAGATCGAATTTGGAAGAATCTACATTTTAAGTTTAATTAATCATGGTTATATGAGCCATAATTTTGTCAAATAGTATGAGATTCGTGGTCTATGGATTTTGAGTTCATGGGTCTTTCTTGGATGGAGGTGGTCATGACCAAGCTCTATAACCTCAAAAACAAGGTATGATGTTGGGAGATAAATAAAAAAATTCTCCACAAAAAGGAATTAAAGGATATTGTAGAATCTATGGATTTCCTCTCAAATTCATTGGATGTCGATTTTTATTTTACATCACATCAAAAAAGGATCAAGGAGGTTGAACTAAGGAAAATACACATTTTGATTCCGCAGGAACAGGAGTGGTGACTCAAGAGTCACGCATTATGGATAAAATGGGGACACCAAAATTTCATTTCTTTCTAATAGTTCACCTCCAACTGCTGTATTGTAAATATGATATGGGAAATTAAATCAGAATATGGTAAATACTTCACCTAAAATGAGGACATATAGAGGGAGGAAATCTATTTTTTTTTTAGTTCTCTTCCAGGGGCGGGAGGTGGTTTACATTGAGAATCAAATTGATTTCATTGATACATACCTATTAATGTTCTTGGAACGGGATAATATTATTGACAATCCTATTACGATGGAGAAGGTGCCTTGGGCCCTTCATTCATTTTTCCAAGGATAAGTGCCTTGGTTTGGATGCATGGATCGTCGATATTTTCATTCCCTTTTTGGACATTATGGGTAGCGACTTATTGAAGATGACGGAGGAATCTAGAACAACCAAACAGGTTTTGAGATAAATTAATGCGGAATTTATTGCTCTTATACCTAATTCTTCTTATCCATCCTCTTTCTAGGATTTTTGTCCCATCAATTTATGCAAGATTACTTATAAATTGATTTCCAAAATTATTGCTAATAAGTTAAAGGGAAAAATATCCGTTCATTATTCTGGAGAACAGTGTAACTTCCCTGGGTTAAAATTCCATTTAATAAAGTTAATAAAGGAAAAATAATACCAATGTCATGGGACAAGTATTCCAAGTTGAATTTTGGGAAAAAATTCCTAGTGGGTGTTCATTTTTGTTTTTATGGCTAAGGAAATTGGAAAAGGAATTGGCAAAGGCTTTGAAAAGGAAAAGAGGAATTAATTGGCATTTTATTTATGAAAATAAATGAAAATAGGAGAAAATGAGGGTGAAAGGTCACTTTGTTGCATGTGAGGAGGAAATTGAAGGAAAATAATGGAAATTGAAGAAAATAGAGGCCTTAATGATAAAAAGGATTTTGAGGATCAAACTACAATCTTTTGTATGTTTAGTTTTGGAGCTATCTCTTTATTCTCTCTCTCTCCTACTCTTACACACTTAGAGAATTCTTGGAGAACTCTAACATTGGAGAAAGCAAGGCAAAGGGAGGACAAGAAAGTAAATGGAAGCAAATATAAAGCAAGTAAGAGTTTGATCAAACGACTACAACGAGATTACTTGCAGGTATCGAGTTGCATGTATGATTTCCTTGCTAGTTTTGGCATGCATGGTACATGCATTTGTGTATTTGGTTCTCTTGTTTTCATTGACATGGTTTTTTCCAGGTATGACAGTGGTTTCAACTTTGCTTTTCCATTTCTGGATAGCCATGGTGTGATGGGGTTATTTTACTTGGTTAAGATTTGGATTGTTGGATGGTTTTGGAACTGGGTAAGGCGGTCTCAGGAAAATCCCAAGGGCCTATAAATCCCTTAACCAGTAATGGAGGGATACACAGTAAATCATGAGGGTGGAGACAAGAAAATTACTCAAAGTATTGGTCAAGAAATACAAAGGCATCCAAGCTTGTTTAGGGCCTAGTGATCCCTTGACCAGTTTTGGAGGGATTATGGTAAAGCCTAGTAGTGTATGTTTATTGTTTGGCCTAGGAATCCCTTGAACAATAATGGTTGGATTGTGGTAAAGCCTGGTTGTATAGGTGAGGGTTTTGTGCCTATAAATCCCTTGGCTGATAATGGTGGAATATGCGGTAAATCCTAAGGAAGCCCTGGTTGTTTTGTTGTGAGTCCCACATCCATGCTTGGAATATGGCATAGGGGGTGATTGGATAAAAGAAATATTTGGTTCAACCCAATCTATTGTCAGGTGGTACATGGAAGTCCTTGAATTTGTTGGATTTGCATATGTTAATAATAGCTCTTTCGTCTTGTGTTTCATGAGTAAATGCACTTGTTATTATGTGGCTTTAATGGTTGTTCTATTATTGTTATTATTTTGGTTATATGTTGATTATAAGCATGGTTTCATGATAGATTCTAGTTATGGCTCTTATCATGTTTTAATTGGTAAATGATTGGTGAATGCATGCATGACCTTATAGATGTTATTCCAGCTATTATGAGAGGGCATTAGACCTTCTTGATGATTTTCAGATAAGTATCAGACCCCTATGTTTAAATATGCATTCATGACCTGTATATTACATATTCTCAATGTGTGACGAAATATATGTCATGGTTAAGCATGGTTAGGAAAATTATTTGATGAATTTTTGTGTTAGAAGCTTCTTCTTTGTGACATTTATTATTTTGGAAGGTTTCATCAAGTTCTAGGAAGTGGTTTGGAGACTAGCCCTAGAAAAGTGGCTCAGATCTCGCAGTCAGAGGCACAGAACTGGAAGAAAAATATTGTAGTTGTTGGGAGGAGAGGTCATCCATGCAACTGGAGGGTTGCAATCGAATTTTTGCAATTTTTTATCGACGTCTGCGAGTCCAGGTCACTAAAAATGAGTTTAACTCAGGTTTTGGGCACTTGGAAGAGTGGTTTAGCTCTTGGGGGTCCTGTAGCACCTAAGAGAAGTTCGTAAAGTTTTGGTGTGTCGATTCCACTTCCTTAACTACACCTAGGAGCTTGATTCATGCAACGGTAGCCATCAACTCATGTTTACCTTGATAGACTGGTGAAAGTGGGTAGATATGGGAGGGGTGGTTACAGATTGGTATCAGAGAATGGTTCAATGTTTGGACTAGCCCAGGTGGAATGTATTTTTCATGTATGCATGTCAGTTGTCTATGTCAATGTTAAGCATGCATTGCATAATGTTAATGTAGATTCAAAACTTCTCATGTAATTTACTAAAACATAAGACTCAAATCTAATCTACTCATTTGTGGAAGAAAATTCACAATCGATAACACACATCAAAAACATGCATCATGATTCAACATTTTTACACAAAGATTTATCTAGGGGGCAAAAGCTATTCAAAACCCCTTCCTATCTATATTGAATTAATCAAAGAATTTGGATGAATACAAAATGCTTTCTCAACCTTGAGCACAACTTGCACTTGTATCTTCTATCCTTTGCCTAACTGATTGACTTTGGCCAAAACTTAGCCAATTTTCAAGCCCTCCAAACTCATATTTCCTTGCATTATTCCTTAAGGATTTATCCCCTATTATTTAAGAAATTCCTCAATCTGGACTGTGAAATTCCTTTAAGTCCTTCTCTGACTGCATGCACCACCTGTACAACTTGGAATAGTTTACAATTGATAGTACACTTCCATTGAACTCCAATATCAACTGGGTAAATCAAATTCTATGCATACATGAGTTAATTTAGGCTGCTTGATCAGTTAACTAGTTAAACATTGAATTTACACCCCACTGCTAGACTTCCCACTAGTTCCTCCAATAGTTGGAACTAGTTTAGTTGACCATAACTCAATTTAACTGAATTAAATTGTTACAACTGAAAATTAACTCAACCTAGGCCCCTAAAATTTAGGAATCATTGTACACAACTCAAATTCATGCCCCCAACTTCAATTAACTAAGCTAACTGAGTGTAACAACTAAATCACCCGAGTTAACTCATTCAAGTTGTTTGTTAATGTGTAATTTCAAATTTCTCCTAATTTAATCAAGGGAAAATTAAATTAGGAATTTATTGTTGCATTTTTAGCACTCCCTCTCAGCAAGAAAGGGATTATCAAATACCCCAATCCTGCCTCTATGGAACTCAAATTTTCCTCTTGACAAAGCCTTTGTCAAAATATCTGCATTTGTTCCTCTATAGGAATGTATTCCAAAAATGTGATTTTCCTTTGCACACAATCTCGTAGAAGGTGATATCGGATGTCGATATGCTTGGATCAATCATGAAAAATGGATTCTTAGAGAGTTGGATACAACTTTGATTTTCACAGTAAATCACAGTAGGATCCATCATTTGACCAATTAACCCAACAAGAATCTTCCTCATCCATATCTCCTCACATGTTTCTTGAATGGTGGCCATTTTTTCAGCTTCTCCTAAGCCGAGTAACACAGATATATGATTCCTGTTGTACCAAGAAACTGTTGCTAACCCAACACTGAAAATTCCTCCTCATGTTCTCTTCTTGTTTGATGGACTCCCTACCTAATTTTCATCTGTGAATCCTTGCAACTTCACTCCCTATGTTTGTTTATACCATATTCCAAACTGACTAGTGCCTCTGAGGTATGTCAACACATTTTTTTCCACCTTCCAATACAGTTTGGTTGGCTTAACCATTGCTTGATTAAGTCGGTTAACTGCATAACACATGTATGGTCGTGTGTTCACCAAATACATAATTGAACCCACAAGATTCCTGTAAATAGTACACTCCACTTCCTCACCTGAAGTGGCATCCTCCTTCCTCAAATTACGTGCTAGAGAAGTGTCTATGGTTTTGATACTCTCCATGTGAAACTTCTTCGATATCTCATTGGCATACTTGCCTTGAGAGGCAAACACTACCCCATATCCTTGCCATAATTCAAAACCGAGGAAATAATGCATGAGTCTCGTGTCCTTTATCTCGAATTATCTTGCAAGATCCTCTTTGCAAGAACTAATAAAATTCTCATCACCAGTTAAAATAAAATCATCGACATATAATATGATAATTAACAATTTACCTTCAAGAAAAATATGGTAAAGGTTTGCAAATACTTCACTTTTGGTGAAGCCCAACCCGGTGAGATAGTTTTGGATATTGGTGTACCAAGCACGAGGTGCTTGTTTCAATACATACAACACTCGCTTGAGTCTGCAAAAATGTGAATCTTTATTGAAGGTCTCAAATCGTTCTAGTTTTTCAATGTACACCTCTTCCTCAATCACTCCATTGAGGAATGTTGTCTTCACATCCATCTGATGAATATTCCATTCCATCTACGCTGCAAGTGCTAGAATTAATCCGACAGAAGAGTACCTTGCAACTGGAGAAAAGGTCTCCTCATAGTCAATTCCCTCCACCTAAGAGAACCCCTTGGCCACAAATATGGCCTTGTTTTTCTTGATGCTTCCGTCTGTTGCTTGACTCATCTTGTATATCCATATCGAAACCACCACTGATTTTTCCTCTATTATTGGGACCACTTCCCAAACACAGTTTCTGACAATGGAATCATATTCCTCTACCATGGCATCAACCCATACTGGTTTTTTACACTACTTCCTCGAAATAGGATGGTTTTGTATCTACTAGATCACTCATCAGATCCATGTAACAATTGTACCTATCTGGTGACCTCCTATGCCTGCACAATGATGTGGGTGCTCCCACATTTTCTATCATCATGCAATCATATGTCAACTTCCCCGATTTTCTTCCTTCCTTCTCTAGATGTCTCTGCTTGAGTGGGTGACCCTACACTCTGCTCCTCTGCATGTGGTTTCTCTACATATTATTGAGGTTCTTACTTTAGATTCAAAAGCTCCTGATCTGCATGCAACTGAAGATCCCTCTAAAGAGAAAAAATCATTGCCTTCTCCTCATCAAACTTCACATCTCTACAAAAAATTGTCATCCTGAGATATGGAAAGTACACACGATAGTTGTGAGGTGTTTCTGTGTACCCTGCAAATTTTCCCAACTTTATTTTCTGCTCTAGATTTTTCCTTCATTCCTTGGAAACATGATAGTAAAATGATGATCCAAATATCTTGAAGTGTGAAAAATTTGGTTTCTTCCCTGAAAAATATTATTCTGATGTACTCATCCCAAAAATCCGATGAAAACTCTTGTATTGAAAATAAATTGTTGTGTTCCATGCTTCAGCCCATAAGTGCAGTGGTATGCCTTTGTCATGCAACATCGCCCATGTTGCTCCCACAATATTTTTGTTCTTCATCTCAGCCACCCCATTCTATTGTGGGTTGTGGGGTGTTGAAAATGCTCGTCAAATGCCTTCCTTTGCACAGAATTTTTTAAACTCATTTGACACATATTCACCACCGTTATCACTCCTAAGATCCTTCACTCTTCGTCCAAAATATTTCTCAACAAGTGCTTTAAATTCAACAAACTTGGAGAATGTATAATATTTCCTCTGCATTAATAACATCCATCATTTCCATGAGAAATCATCTACAAATATAACATAATACATGTGCTTGGTCATGGAGGTTGGTGAGAAAGATCCACGGACATCACAATGGATCCTTTCTAGGATTTCATGCGCCCTACTATCCCGATCATTGAAGGTGGATTGTGTGTACTTCCCCAAGGTACATTGTTTGCATGTATTTTTATGCTCTAGTGCTCCATTGGGGAGGCTTGTGGTAATCTATTGCATGATCTTCAAATCTCAATGATGAAAATGGCCAAGTCTTCTATGCCATAATTCACCGACATCTCGACTTTGTACCTTTTATGCCTTTGTGCTCAAATAAGCATCGTATTCCACATCCAACTTGTAGAGGTTCTTCACTCGAACCCTGATATGCTTCACTTTTGCCTTAGTGATGTGTCTCAGAAATTCCTTTCCTTTGCTGAATATCACATTGTAGCCACAGTATTCTAGCACTGCAATGGAAACCAAATTCTTCTTTAGACCCGGAACAAACATCACGTCCTTGATCCTGAGAGAGGAGCCAAACTCCCTCTAAAAAGTAGCTATACCAATACTGATCACGCTATACCTCCCATCATCTCCCATATCGATATGCATATGGAGTTATTTCTCCTCCAAGTTAGTGAAAAAATCTCGGTTTCCCTTCATATGGAATGAGGCACCACTATCCAGATACCACGCACTACCCATCACTATGCTTTCCATGCATGAAATGAGGGTTAAGTACAACTTGAATTTTTAAGCCAAAGCTTCACATGTGGCTCCTTCTGAGGGATTCTTTCCCACCTTCTTGTGTGGACACTTTGTGGCATAGTGTCCCAGTTCATGATAGTGAAAGCACTTGTTTTGGACAAGTATTTCATCTTGCCCCCTTGAACGAATTATTCTTTGGATTGAGATTTCTTACCTTTCCCTTTCCTTGCCTTTACATGCAAGGAAAAATTATCCTCATCGTCATACTTGGATGAGGTCTCATCTTTTTTTTTTTCCTTATTTATTCTTGCACCAAATTGGACCATAATCTTTCCCAATTTGGTAGCTTCTCCATCCCATTTACTGAATCCTGGTAGTTGTGCCAGATCTTGTGATGGCATAGAAGTGTTATCCTTACCAAATAATCTTCTAAAACTACAACACCAACACTCCCAAGTTTATCACCATTGTGTGAAGCTTCTCAGGTATTGTGGTATTGTCTCGCCCTTCGGCATCTTGATATTTTGAAGCTTGTCCTTGAGTTCCAACTTGTTGTGTTCACTACTGTTCTGGAAAAAATCTGTCAATTATTTCCACATTGTGTACATATTCTCTTTCCCATAGATATTAGAG